>JAQFVV010012890.1:0-147500 GCA_028023455.1 Epiperipatus broadwayi | reverse complement strand
TTTTTTAATTGTGAGCTACAATATTTTCTTATATCAATAATTTATTAAAATTAATATATTCTTATAATATTTATTATGCATTGTTTCAAATCATTGTACAATTGTATTGTGTGCTCATTGCTTTTTGTTAACTCTAGAGCTGGACGTTCTGTTACTTATGTTATAGTAAATATTAAAATGTTTATATTTTCAGTTTTATGTTCATCTGATATATATAAATGTAATATTATCTACAATGCTAAAATGATTGTAAAATGTAATATTTCTGGTTTTCAAACTTTTTATGAACTTTCAACCAATCGATTATTACAGTATTTTTTTTTGTTGTAAAATTACAAAGTAATTTGCTGAATCTCATTTGCATACCCTTCATCTGAATGGGGTTCCCTTGAATATTATTATTTTTCCATATAACTTTTTTTTTGCTTTACAAACCCATAATCCTTAACAATTGAATCTTTTTGGTTTAATAGTTATAAATCTTAAGAAAATAATTAGAAACTTTTTTCCTGATAACCACTTCTAACTTATTAAGACATAAACTATCAATTACTATTAAAATATGAATCTTATGATTAATTCTTAATTTGATATTTTAAAATAGTTAAATGAATTGTTTTTTTTCAATTCATCTCCTCCTTCCCCTGCCGGACATCAAATATATTCTATCCATAATCATTCATTCTTTTGCTATACTGCAGTGTAAAGACAACTTTAAAAAAAAAAAAAAAAAAAACAATAATAAGTTTCTCTACTACAAGTAATATTTTTCATCTTTTTCATATAATATCAGAAAAATATAAAACTAAGTAAGTTTATATTACAATGTAACACATTCACAAAAAAGTAAGATACCAAATCAGAGAGAAAAATGCTTACAAAAACTGCCTTAATTTCTGAAATCCAAACTATAGCTAAAACTTCTTTTTTGGTCATTGTGCAGTTCAATTCAGCACCCTTTTATTGCTTATTTAAAAAATATACTACTCTATGTTCATTATTATCACTAATCTGATACAGAACTAACCCAGGACCAAACTCACTTCTATCAGTTTGAATGATTTTTTTTACTGAAATCAGGATATGCTAACATGATGTCATTTAAAAGGGTAACCTTAATTTTATTGAACTCTAAAGTATGCTCAAGGTTTCACTTCTATGACATAATTAAAACAAAAACAAACATGCTTTATTAGAATCTGTGAATGAACAAGCCTTCATGTACTACCTAAAACATAGGTAGCCAGGTTTAGGTTAAACTTTAAACAATAGAAGTTACAGATATGATTCCACTATTCACGAAATGATATTCCATAAATATTTTAATTTTACATATACTTAATGGGATGTAAAAAATTATGAAGAGAAACAATATTCACTGATATTTCTAGCTTTCGATAATATTCCAATGAATTTAAATTAAAACTTGAAAATCGTTTTAAAAATTAACAGATTCCGAAGATGGTTCATATTTCAACAAAATCAATAGAATTATAATAACTGATATATTATTAAAAACTGTAACCCAAAAAAAAAAAAAAAAAAACAGAAATCGACTTATTTATTTATTTCTTATTGATATATTTTTCGACTAGTAACTTTTTAGCAACACAAATAATTTTTATTGCTAAATATCTTATTTTTGTGTTTTGTTTTATATTTAATATGAACTTGTATATTGAAGAATAAATATGTATATTTATTTTATATTTTTTATCGATTAGTTATTGTTTCTTATTGGTAAGTACTATGGATCTTCAATTCATAGGAAGACCATACACTGCAGAGCACCAGAATTCGTCACACCAATGTTATTATATAAGATCGGAATATATATATATATATATATATATATATATATATACACATCGCTCTGCCTATCTGGCAACATATATACATATATATATATATATATATATATTGTGCCCTTATCTATAGGTCATAATAAGGTAGAATGGTCAATTGCTAAAAAAATTTTAAATTTTAAAATACGTTTGTGTAATATATTGATAATTGTATGATCGATTAGATTTTATAGTACAATTTAAGGCTGAAAAATACCTGGTATGTAAAAGTGTAATGGATTATTTAAAAAAAAAAACAGTTAAATAAAGCTTAATTATATCCTTGCTTATGGTTGTAAAAGCTGGCCATATAAAATAATACAGCTATAAATAGTTAAAAGTATATTAACAATTCAATTGTAATGTTTTAAAACTAATAAATTAAATAAACACTATATGTAATATTATAATTATAATTAATATTCAAATTTAATCTAATATATTTTAAAATAAACTTTGGGATGGTGAGAATTATATTTAGTTCAACATTTTTAAATTATTTTCCAAATTTTTATAAAATATATCAGTTTTGGTAATTTAGACCGAGACGTAAATTAAAAAAAAAATCATCTGATAAAGTTAGTAATCATGTGACTGTATATTATATACCTTCACACACACGCTTGTTAGAATATAATAATAAAGTTTGTGAATTATAAAACTAAATGTAATTGCTATCTATCGTTAAAGTAAAAGTTGAAATATTAAATGTTATTCTAATAATTGTTTTAAAATTTAAATGATTTTGATAAAACTGTAATTGAGTTTAAAAATACTATTCTAAGTAATATTTTAAAACATGATGTCATAAATTCTTTATTTTAAAAAGTTTAATCTATTATAAAACTAAAAATGTGTAAATTTGTTCGCACTAAAAAAGTCATTAACCAATCAATGGAGGTATTTTAGCAGACGAAAAATAGGAATTAGACGGAGCGAAAGAAGGAATGTGTAAGTAAAGGAAGGAGGAACATATTTTTTAGCTGTATAAGATCGTAAGCTAGAAAAGTGTTATAACTCAAAAAATTTTGTATTTATTTTAAAAGTTTTGTTTTAAAATATAATATTTTGAACTGCCTTTAAATGGAAGGCTAATTTAAAAGATTTCTTGCCAGGATTTTTATTCAAGTTTAGCCGAAACCTTGCAGTAAAAATGGAAATACTACAGAAAAAAATACCTAAAAGTATTGATAAAGTAAAAATAATTGTAAAGTGCCTTGAATACAGTTTATTTGTGATCAACCAGGAAATCATTAGAACTCAGATAAATATAATTTGGACATTATACAGAAAACTTAAAAGAAAAGTTATTTGCCGTCAGGAAAAATTATGATGCACAATTTTAAAAGGCTACTCCGAAGTTTTTTTATTCTTCTCTATGGAAAATTTAAGATGCGTATATCATAAAGAAAAAATTATGTAAAAGTTATAATGGAGAAAGAATGTTTATCTTTTTAAAGGAAACATTACAAAGTATATAGTACCAGAATTTTAAAAGAAGGAAAAAAGTTACAGAATAATAATATGAAAGAGCTATGGTGTTTTTATGAAAAAGGAACCGAAAAAACTTTCTCTAAGAAGAATTAAAAATATTATAAAGTGTTCATTAGAGAAATGCTTAATAAAGATAAAGATTTGAAAATATAAATCTAATTTACTTAATGAAATGAATCCATGGAAACAGAAAAGTTTTATTGAATATTTAAATAAAAGGACTGAGAAGATGTATCGTAAAAGTCACGCGGGAGAAAATATTAGCAAGAAATATTAGAAGAGAATATTTAGAAGTTTTCTTTACGGGATTAACTAATATCATAATTAATAATTGTATTAAATATTATAAAAACCAAGGATTATCATTCATGAATATTTATTGAACGAAGTAATATTTGTTTTACCTTAAAATTGAGCAAGCAGGGAGAGGAACATTAAGTGAATGGAAAAGAAATGATAAACAATTTTTTTTTGGCTTTAGTATGAACGGTTTTCAGGAAAATTTGATGAAGGAATACAGTAAATATAGTTTGAATATTTTTTTTACTAATTTATTTTAAAATATAAAATGTTATGTGAGATTAGGGAAAACATAAAACATAAATTTAGTAATATTAAAATTTAAATATAATATCATGATAAAATTATAAAAATAGTGTTTAAAATAAAGTGTATGGATGTGAATCTTATATCTACAAGGATCAAATGGATGGTGAAGCCTACGGAACACGATCGAGGAGATAAAGGTCGTTTGGTAATTTTAATAGTTATTTATAATGCATAATGTATTTTTTTAGATCATCTATTGACTAAGAATGAAGTGTGAAAGTCTTAATTATATGTACACATTTTATGCAACATTTTAACATATAATGAGATAGGAGTAATTCGGAATATGCATGCAACAATTTATTTAAAGTATATTAATAATATAATTTAACAGAACAATTGTGTGATTCTTTTGAACTTTCATGTGATAAAGTATTCAGATATTTAAATAGTTTGTATATGATTAAATATACGGAGGAAAGTAGTAAAAAGATTTTCTTATAGAACAGTGGAATAGTTTTAAAATATCAATGAATTTTATTATTGTTAGTAATGCAGATATGTATTTATCGATGTACAGTATAGAAAAAATCTTGAGAAATAAGATCGGATAGTGACTTGGAAGTACTAGTGGAGAGGAAACCAAGATGATGTTTTTTTTTAAGAAATAGGAAAATATAAGGGATTTGGATCATATTTAGTTTTGTGTGATTTAGTATAGTTAACTGAGTCCTATGACTGAACACATATGGTTTGGACAGTGTTTTGCATATCTTTAAACTTTTGATGTCAGAATAAAGCTGAAGAAATAGCTTTAGCATCGTTCCTATGATAGAGGTTGGTAGACAGGTAAAGGTCACTCCTCTATAGTGTCTTTTAATTCACTGTGCCATGATTGTCAAGGTATATGACGAGTAATATTCTGGTTGTATTTTGATCCTATGCATCTATCTTCGCTATCCTTATTTCATGAATCTGCATCGGTCAGAAAGATATTTTCAAAGAAATAATGAATAAAATAGAACTGAAGATATGTTATCGTTTATGTAAGAATAGTTTATTTACTTGAATGTATAGAATTGTGTAACTTTAAAATTGAAAGTCCAAAATATCATAAAGAGAGAAAGAATCATATAATACATTGTAAAATTAATTCAGAAATGAATATAAGATTTTGAAAAGAAATCTAAACCAAGTATTTTAAAAGTGATAATAAAATTTGAATTTTTTTAATATTAATGTTGGAGGGAATGAGTATTGCATATTTATCAAGAGAAAATTCAATAAGGTATAATAAACATATACTTGTGCATGGTATATTAATAGTTATAATAATATCATCCAAAGTAAGGCTTGAATGAGAATATTAGGATTAATAAACATCGGATAATGAATAATAAAAAAACCTAATACCGAATGTAGAATAGTGTTTTGACTTTGTAAGATTCCATACAACCAATGTGAAACTAAATTTTATTATTTTGTAGAATTTTATTACGAATGTAAATTTTGTAAAAAATGTAATTTTAATAATATTAGGGATGAAAAGTGTTTGTGACAATCATATAAGAAATGCATTTTGTAATAAGCTAACCATAATAATAAATCAAGTAATAATGCTGTATTTTCTTAAGTGTTAAAAAAAAAAAAATAAGATTTAACTAGGAAAAGTAAATAATATTTTGATTTCATTTTATAAACTAATAAACTAAGTTGAGATATGAGAGTAAGGGATATCCAATGTATATAGTGTAAAAATATTGTTAATTTATTTATGTTGTTAATAAACTTTGTTTTAAATTTGTTTTAAAGTTTTTGTGTCCGAGTTGTTATTTCTCCACATGGATGCATGAAATCACGATACATTTATAATTGAAACAGACATATAAATTTTGCACAAAAGGTAAACATAAAAGTGTTATAAGAATTTTGAGAATTTATTGGTATGTTAAAATTAAAAGATCATAATTTTATATTATTTATTGGTCATAAGTCGGTTGCCACAATATTACATTAAATTATATGCTAATGTTGCCACCGTATTCTGTTGTCAGATTATTAAAATACTACCACGTACGTATTTATTTATTTAATTTAGGAAGAAATAAGATTATATTATATTATTATTGTTATTATTATTTTTTATTATTATTAGTTGCTGTGTAGTAGATTATGACATAAAATTCCCTTTTCATATTTTACTACCGTAATTTTAAATCAGTTAGAATACAATTTATGAACCTGGGATTTTATTTTATTTACTTCATTTTATTTAATTGAGCTAGATTCTTGTTGTAAAGAAGATTAAGATATGATTATTATTTTAATCATAGTGAATAGAGCTCAGAAAGTAGTAAGAATACTATGAGTTAGTTATTTGGTATAGTAAAAAGGGGGGATAGTGTTCTTATGCCATTGAGGTAGTATCGTGTGGATAATGGCTCAATGTAGTCTATCTCGTTCCCTGTATTGTCACTCCATGTCTCATGAAAATAGTAAATATTTGTTAATTCATTTAAAAATTGAACCGTATTTGTATTTAAAAATTAGAGCTAGTAATCATTTTAATTAATGCTGAATATTTCATTTATTTATTTGTTAACTGAGCTAGAACCCGTAATATTCGTAATAAACAGTATATTTTGGGGTGAGAATGCACGGGGCGAGGTTAGAATATATATATATATATATATATATATATTGGCTTTTATCATTCCATTTTTCATCTCATCCATGCCATATTTATCCATCAACACAGAAAATTAGACCATTTTCTTACTATATGAATTTCAAAACAATCTTTGCTTTTCAGATTAATTTAAACATATTAAGTTATATAAATTTATATATATATAGTTATTTGTAACTTCTATTCTATCAAATATTCCTAAAACATATATGGACAAACTTGTCTGAAAAATTCAAATGATCCAAAATGTGCATTTCCTAGTGTACCAGTATTCATCAGTTGTTTCAAGTCATAATCCATTATATATGGCTTAATTATATATTCAGTATTCATCAATACCAAATGATTACAGTTTGTTTTACAAGCGTCAAGCTTTCCCCTTCACAACTTTGGCATTAACAACTTCAGATAAATTATATTAATGATTATTACTAATCATTTATTAAACTAGATATTATCCCTAGCCTAGATGTAAATTTCAAGAGTTAAAGAATAATATGTCTCTTTTTATAAAGGTATCAACACCTGAATCTATATGTGCATGTTAATATTTATATATGTGTATGTGTTAAAAATTTAAGGAATTTCTCTTTATATTTTTACAAATAATTTCAGTTATATATAATGAAGCAAATTATCAATCAAAAACTAGCATTGCAAGCTGAAATTCTACCATCTGGCAACAGTATTTATCTAAAATGCTTTAAGCTTTAAATGAATTCACTTTTAATTTATTACAAAAATTTAGGTAGTCTTTTGATAGCGAGGTGTGGCCACTTGATGGCATTGTTTATGTGTAAAAACACATAAAAATGCCATTTACATTGCTGTACTTATGGCTAATACAACACTTTTGTTGTATTAGCCATTTTAGGCTGCTTGATGGCATTGCACAGTAATATTATGGCATGTTTTGTGCTTTGCTATATTTTATGTGAATTTGCACAATTTACAATTGGCTATCGTATCATGTTATGGTGTTTGAATTTGAAGTGGGCATAATTTTTTAAATGTCAAATATATAGTATTTTACTTTCTACTTAAATCATACAGTTTGAATTACTATGAATTGTCACACCATCACCTCTCTTCCCTACACAACTTGAAATGTGGAAAATATCAGCAAAGGTTAGGTTCGAATATGATTTGGCAGATGTAATGTGGAAAGTCATGTTTTCACAAATAATTGTACAAGAGAAATAAAATGGCTGAAGAAAACAATCATCTTTTTAAATTGTGCCAGTTTCCAACCACAGATGCTGATGCTGTGGCCTTTTGTACAGATTAATAATGTCCTCCTAAATGACAAGCAATGCGACTGTAGCTAAAACATGAAACTGTACATGTAAAAAAGTACATGCTGATTCTGATGTCAGTGATGTTCGTGTACGTGAAGGCGCTCCATTTGAAACAAAACTTGGTTGCAAAGCTCCATAATAATGTTTTTGAAAGCAGTCCGTCTGTTATTATGGTAAAAAACTAAAAAAAAAATTTGTTTTCCAGAAATTAATAAATCAAAACACAACTAAAGTCATTTTTGGTTTAGAAGAATAATAAACAAAAATAACCAAAACACCCAAAAAAAGAGAACAAAATTTTATTTAAAAAAAAAGTGTGATTGTTTTTATTTTATTTAAATTTTGCTTTGAAAAACCGGTAAAAAACAAAGTAGAACAAGATTTTATTAAAAAAAGAAATTACAAAATAACAACACAAAAAAATATTTGTTTTTATTTTTGTTTGGTTTTATTAATAAAAGAAAAATTTTAGTCCAGTAACATTACATTTTATTGTTTTTTCACAAAAATAAAACCATCAAGAGGTCGTGCCTGGCTATGGAATAAATATCAAAATTTATATAAAAAGCCTAGATCAGATAATATTTTATATGTATAAAAATTGGAATTATAACAATTTTCCAAATATTATCATATTCAAATAAGACTCTGCTGGAGAGTGTTGTAGATTTTAATTGAAAGACTTTTATAGATTTACAGTCTTAAATAGTAAAAGTTAAGAAAGTTAATATTCAAATGTGATAAATGAAGCAAAGGGTCAATTTCAAACCAACATGGTAAAATGAAATTATGTCATCAAATATTGATATTTGTTTGAAATATTTTAAGCCCAAAATGCTTACTATCCGTGTTTATATAAATATTATAGACCAGACAAAAATTGTAGGTTAATAATAACTTCCCATATACTTTCATAATCAAATAAGAATATATATCAGTAAACCTCTGAAAGTCTTTTATTTAATTCTATTCAGGAGAGTCTAACTTAATTGTGAAAATATTTGAGAAGTTGCTATAACTTTATTTTTACACATTTAAAGTATTATTGTCTGAGCTATAATTTTTATATAAGCTTAGATATAAATTAAAAACAATGTAGTTTTGATTTTAAATGTTTCAGGCAAATACTATTGCTAGATGGCATAATTTCAGCTTGCAATGCCCGTTTTAATTTGTAATTTGTGTCATTACACTAAAGACAAATTATTTATAAAATATATAAAAATATCCCTTAAATTTCTAACACTTAAAAACCTTTAAACTTATGAAAATTTTCTATTAAAACGATAGATAGATAGATAGATAGATAGATAGATAGATAGATAGATAGATAGATAGATAGATAGATAGATAGATAGATAGATAGATAGATAGATAGATAGATAGATAGATAGATAGATAGATAGATAGATAGATAGATAGATAGATAGATAGATAGAAGAAAGAGAGAGGGGGGGGGGGGGGGGGGGGGGGGGGGTGATAGATAGATAGATAGATAGATAGATAGATAGATAGATAGATAGATAGATAGATAGATAGATAGATAGATAGACAGACAGACACACAGATAGATAGATAGATAGATAGATAGATAGGTAGGTAGGTTGGTCGGTCGGTCAGTGGGTGGGTGGGTAGGTGGGTAGGTAGGTAGGTAGGTAGATAGATAGATAGATAGATAGATAGATAGATAGATAGATAGATAGATAGATAGATAGATAGATAGGTAGGTAGGTAGGTAGGTAGGTTGGTCAGTCAGTCAGTGGGTGGGTGGGTAGGTGGGTAGGTAGGTAGGTAGATAGATAGGTAGGTAGATAGATAGATAGATAGATAGATAGATAGATAGATAGATAGATAGATAGATAGATAGATAGATAGATAGATAGATAGATAGATAGATAGATAGATAGATAGATAGATAGATAGATAGATAGATAGATAGATAGATAGATAGATAGATAGATAGATAGATAGATAGGGGGGTAGGTAGGTAGGTTGGTCGGTCGGTCAGTGGGTGGGTGAGTAGGTGGGTAGGTAGGTAGGTAGGTAGATAGATAGATAGATAGATAGATAGATAGATAGATAGATAGATAGATAGATAGATAGATAGATAGATAGATAGATAGATAGATAGATAGATAGATAGATAGATAGATAGATAGATAGATAGATAGATAGATAGATAGATAGATAGATAGATAGATAGATAGATAGATAGATAGATAGATAGATAGATAGATAGATAGTAAAAATCTTACCTTCATTTTGAGTTAGTCTGATTGTTTATAAATTAAAATAATAAATGTTGTCTAACAATTTAATTATTTTATTCAGTTTTTATAATTTTTTAGTTGGAATTTCCAATAGCTCACAGATTTATTACTTTTTTAAAAATTTTACCTAATTATAACTCATTTGGAAATTTTGTTATATAACTTATACACGTTTTAAAATTGCCTTAAGCTTTATTTACATAAATATTTGTGAGTTGAGATCACACTATCTATACTCATATATATTTTCAATTTTTTTGTTTCTATATAAATCAATTTTAACAGGTTATAAAGTAAAATTGTTAAATGTAAATAAATAGAAACTTATTTTACACAAATTATTTGAGTTTATGTATATATATACTAGTTTACTTGAATAATATATTATTTAGCAAAAAATAAGGTTCTTCTTGGAAAATCTTTTAAAAATTTATTTTCCAATTGCTTCTAAAAAAAAAAAGATATTTTCTAAAGCACACACCATTTATATGTATTGTAAACAATTTAGCAATATAATAAATATGAAATTAATTAAAACGTATTAAATTTTGTATTTCCTATTGTAACGGTTTACATATATGCCTGCCGTTACATCATTTTAAAATGAAAATATAAAAAAAAAAAGATCCGTAAATAAAATTGATATATATATAAAAAATTAAAATTCAAATAATAGAGATATAAAATGCACAGATGGTAGTCCGATTAATTAAATTATTTAAAGTTAAAAGAATGCCATAAGAAAAGTTAAAAAATCAAATAAAACAAAAGATTGGATTTTCATTTCAATAAAAATTTTATTAACAATAAATAGTGATTACATACTAATAAAGGATAAATAAATGAATAAATTGTACAATAATATGATTATATAATGTTCTATTTGTCATCTGGCTAGATTATGTTATGAGAGTACAATGTTATACTCTTATGTGGTTAGGTATAGTGAAGAGATTCTAAGAACTTGTTTAATGGTATTAGCATTTTTAATGTAAACATGAATATTTTCTTTTATAATTGACTATTCTATAATGCTGGGTAGGTATAATCAGGAAAAGGAAAGAGCAATTAAAGACCAGGTGTCAGCAAAGACTTTACTGGAGGCAATGAGCTGGTCACGTTTCTTGATTTTTTTTGAGCGTTTGATAAAACAATGGTATGATTTGTGGCGGGGGTAATTCCATGAGACTTTTGCATCTCACTATCCATAAGGAATAAAGGACAAAGGTAGAAAGCCTTATTATTGAAAAAAATCCATTATGAATGGCATTTTCAAGTGAGAAAATCATATCAGGTCTTATGTTGGAATTGATTATAATTATATCTTTCAGAGTTTTAAGTCTTGGGCACCGGTGTATAATATGGTCTATGGTTTCATCTTCACGAGCACACAGACCACATATAGGGTCAATGCTGGTAAAACCTCTTCGGTGATAAAGAAACCAATTCATGGGTAGCACATTAAGATTTATTTTAATGATGAAGTCAAGGAATTTGGGTTCCAGACTCCATCTTTTGAAGTGTGTAATGAGTCTTTAGTTGGTTACTTTTAGGCTGGTTTTAATGGGTTGTTGATTATAGTTGATTATATTGTATGCTTCCCATAAGGTGATTTTTTGGTTAAGGTTAAAGGGTATTATCGGGTTATAAAGTTGTAGGTGTTGTATTAGGGATGCTATCCATGAACTGGAAGAGGGTGGAGGACAATCTGTTGGTGTAATTTTTTTAATAATGTTAGAGTATCCGCAGGAGAGGATCAGATTATGTAGAGTGTTGTGGGTTTTCTGTAAAATGATTGCTTGTATTGAGTGGAATGACAGTCCATTGAACCTGCATGGTCATTGGATACCTCGCAAGCTAATAGCAACTGTCCTTCCTCTCCAGAGAAGTTTGGTGCATAATCGGTTAATTTTATTTTGAAACTGTTTAGACATTTTAACAAATGGAAGATAATATGAGATTTTTGGCATTATGATCATGTTGAGGAAGCCAACCTTTCCATATAATGAAAGGTATACTCTAGAGAGTGAAGTGGTGATGGCTTCAGTTGAATGGAGGATTGCATCTTGAATCTCTCTTGCCATTGCAGTTGGAGTTTTGTAGATTGGGAAACCTAGGTATCTTTGGGGTTTTGCAGAAAAGGGAGAGTTAATTTGTTTACCAGACATTATCTTCCAGATGGAAGATTTGTTAAAATTTATTTGTAGGCCAAGTTTCGCTATATTTCTGTTTAATATGTTCATGAGATGGGGAAGGTATTTAATGGTGGGAAACACAACCATGATGTCATCTATATATGCAAATACATTGAAGTTTTTATTGAGAGAGGGAAGGAAAAAGAACAAGAAAAGTGGTTAATGTATTTTAAAGTTATTTTTAAACTAGCAGAATGGAAATGATTTTTCTGTTAAAATGTTAATAGTATAAATTAAACAGAGCCTTGGGGCATTTAAACAATTGTAA
Organism: Epiperipatus broadwayi; assembly: GCA_028023455.1. Taxonomy (NCBI): domain Eukaryota; kingdom Metazoa; phylum Onychophora; class Udeonychophora; order Euonychophora; family Peripatidae; genus Epiperipatus; species Epiperipatus broadwayi. The sequence continues at coordinate 134,893 of JAQFVV010012890.1, read as the reverse complement.
GTCAGATGAAAGATAAAAATTAAAAGATTATGATGTTTTCCACTTTGGAACAAACTGGCCAATGAAGATATCAACAAACGCACAGTCCAGAAAGGAAAACTATCACGGCCAATAAGATTGGTACAACATCAGAAGTGATCAATATGAAAATTTGATGATAAGGAATGTGTAATACTATAAAAAGAATGAAAGAAAGAATATTAAAAAAAATGTTATTGATTGAATAGTGGTAGATAAAATATTTTGTAGCTGCATTGCAGACTCCATGATGTAGAGGTCTCACAATAGCGACGGTTCCTGAATAAATGGCAAGTAGCAGTTTTGTCTCCAAAAAAAAAACAACCTATAAAAATGTGATAGCTAGCACAGACTTCAATAAGCCTGCCATAATCTAGAGGATTCATCAAGATACCATGGGAAGTATAAAACTTTTGGATGCAATATGAACTTTTAAATAGTAATTTAAATGAACTTTCCATTAGTAAACCTAAGCTAATTTCTAAATACGCTCTTATCTGATAAGCAAATGAAACTCCAAATTATTTATTAATATTTTTTATGTATAACACATTTACTATAAATCATTTCCATTTTTGTTAAAGTAATTTACTAAATTAAAAGTTGAATGTAGATGGCTACATATATTTGTTAAGATTAGGCTAGATTATGTGTGGTTAATTTCTGGGCTAATTGTTTCATAATTAAATTGATGCTGGTGGAGAGATGTATGGCCATTTAATGTCAATGTAATCTGGGGAGTGCATTGGATTCTCATTCCCATGTGCTGAGTTAGCATACAGGGCATAGTACCCACCTGAATGCATGGCCCAAAAGTATAGCCATCACATTGACAAGGGTTGTAAATGTATTTCTTACACCATTGATCTCCTTATACTCTGGTTGGGACAATATGATGGCAAAGACCACTATCGCACATTTTATAGAGCATGTCTAATATATATTTCCAAATGATTAACTCACTAGAAAGATGCACATTCCTGCACTGGATGAGGATTATTATTTCTTTAATGGTATCATGCTACAAATGCACATTCCTGTCAGCATAGTTTTTTATACTAACATCATCATTTTGCATTGATCATGTCAGTATATCAATAAGCGAGCATTGGTTTAGGTGCAAACTTTTAGCCTGAGGTTAATAGATTTGAGAGTCTTTAAATTTATATTTTATGTAGTCTATTTGTGCTTAATACAATACAAAATATTAAATTATATAAAATTTCATTTATCTGTGCATATTACGATATATATCAGGATTGAAATATGTTTTAATATATGTTATATGCATAATAAACATTTGTCTTATTAGTACTGGCAAAGACTAATTATTTTTTCTTTATTAACAATATTTTGAAATAGATAATTAAAAAATAACTCAGCTTCTTCTTGAGCTTGTGACTAGGTCTATTAGTGAAATAAAAGTTGAACTTTACCCATCCATATCTGCCTACTTTATACATTTTTTAGGTTTGAATAGTCTAATGGCATCCTGATATGGCAGATAGAGAAAGAATCTCTGTTCAACCATTATACTATTTATTCAATACATTGCCACATGATAAAAAAATAGAACAAAATAGAAATTATAGTAAATGCAGCCTTGAAGATACAAACTGTTGTTGTTATTTACTGATGATCAGAGTCCAAATCCTCTATGTGATCACATTATTGTGATGTTGAGGATTTATGTAGATATATTTGCTTACACACATCTTATCTATCTTTTTATGAATGGCTGACTAAATTATTCATGCATATTATAATATCATTGTTAAATATAAAACAGTATATTGTTATACATAACTCATATAGTATAATGCTTACAGTAATGGCTCACAACTTTGTACCTATTAGGTCCTTGATTTCAATCACTGTCTAGACATCTTATTCTTATATGGATGTGTATAAATCAATGTCATGAGATTTTGTGCATATTCATGTCCAGGTGAAACACTCTGAAATAACATTAAAGATGATTAAGGAGCTAATAAAAAATATCTTCATACTTTGAATAAATAACACTCATCCTTGATAGGGAAATTTCTATAGATGTTAAACAGGAATTTGTTATTGTAGGGTGGAGAAAAGTTTATTCATTTCAACATAATATTCCAATATGAAGTCACAATCATAGTTTTATAGCACTCAATTTCAATTCATTTTATTTTGTATATGACATAATTATGGAAGTATGTTTTATTTAATAAATCTGTTAATAAAATACTTCTCTTATTTATTATTACATTGTGAAATTGTGTCTATGTGACAAGTTATTTGAAGGATGAGATTTGATTTTATCAAGATCTAAAGTGAGTCTCATATTTCTTCCTGACCTAACTAGTATTAAAAAACATATACCCATAGTTGTGAAAAGTGCTATGGAGGACCAGAATGTAGGCATACACCAGATAAATGTCATACTATTTAAGTAGCTAGGAATGTATAAGATATTTTGGACACATGTAATTTAATGTACTTACATAGAAGTGTCACTATGTGAAAGTTCTGGTGTCAACAGTAACTTCTGTACTAACCATTGCAATATATTTTATATATTTTATGGATTAAGATGGTAATGAATGAATGTAGAGAAAACAAATCATTTTTTTAGATATATAAAACATTTCTTTAAAACTTTTTGTAATTCTTAAAAACTATGATTCAGTGCAAAATGTCTCAAACCAATTCTTCCATTATACAAGAGTTTTACAAGTAACTCATTTGTCAAGTAATCTGGGATTTTGAAATAACCAATCATCTAAATATAAACTATAATCATTTTTTATATATTTCTTCATTCCAACCAATTTTTTGGGAAACAACAGTTTGAGCATTTGGTTTCCTAATGGAGATTTGTTGTGGAAAGTTTTACTCTTAGTGTTGGGTCAATGCATATAATTATAATTATAGCAAATTTTGGAGGAATGTGTTGCAAAGTATGAAAATTTGCTTGGCTACAGATATTTATTGGATTTGCATATGCAACACACACATATGTATCTGCATTGGGATGCGCTGCCTATGCCAATATTAATGTATATGTCAATTGGTTAAACAAACTTAATTTTAATTAAAGTTGTGGTTTTTTATATGAGTTGGGTTTTTAGTGGGTGAAGTATTATGTATGCATACACACACTAATAGTAAAAAAAAGTCTTAAAATAAGCTATCTATTTCAATGTAACAATTTTCTTTAAAAAGGTGAACTTTGTAACCAATTTTATTAACTTTTCTGTAAAATATTTTTATATGATCCAGAAAACAACTTACCCTTAAAATCTTTCTTTCTTAACTCTAATAAGTTCATTTTAATTAAGAGTTCAACAAAAATATAGTTTTATTTTTATTAAGCATTGTTGTCTGGACAATTTTTAATTAATGTGATCAATTCAGAATTTCTTAATTAATTTAAATGTGATGGTTTATCTGAAGAAAATTATTTTAATCACTGGTTTGCTGAAAAAGGAGATTCCTTAAATTCCTGAGTGGGTTGAACAATGAACAGTAGGTCAATATAAAAGACCAGCTAAAAATTATTTAATTACTATTTCCAATTACTATACTTGATTCTACTTAAAATATTCTATAGTGTCTGCTGATCTATTTGTTTCTTTCTCCCATGTTATATATGCCTGTCTCAAAAATGAAATCAGAACTCACTCCAGTTGCTATATGAAGTCATGTGCTGCTAAGGCCCACAGAATATGTTCTCTGTTCTCCAACATGAACCTATAGCTATCATATGCTACATTTACTAAACTGACTTCCTGAATCAGCTAATTGTTGACATCCTAGAGCTTGCCATAGCAAAACACTTCTTATCAACTATGAAACAACCAGAAGACTCCAGAAATTATATCAATCAGACATATGTACATACAAATTTTTATATAATCTATAAGAAAGTAAAGTCTTATATTCACTGTGAACTGTAGGTAAAATCTTTACATGAACTGTCTGTGGATGTGTCAATAAGCCAATGAATGAGGCATAAGGGTGTATCTGAATATTGTTTAATTCTTAATTTTATACTTCTGTTTTAATGTTTAATTTGTTTTTATGTTTCAATTTTATTGGTAGGTAATTTTATATTTCTTATTGATCTTAGACTCTTATATATGTATCATAGATTATAACCATTTCAGTTACAATCTTTTAATGACTTCTAATTTCTTTGACAGTTAATAATTACATTTAGTAAAACACAATAGTTTTCTAGAATTTTTTCTCTTAAACAGGTTATTTAAAAAAACCTAGAACAAGATTCTTCCCCCTCCCCTTCCAATTTCAGCATTGTTTTATAAAACCTATATTTTCTTTAGCACTTTGCAGTAAGAAAGAATTTTGTAAGTTTATAAAAAAAGAAGAAAATCTAGATTAATATCACTTTTAGTATATGTTTTAATTAATAACTCCTTAGAACTTGTTGTATTAATTTATTTGATGTACATGCATGTGTGTATAATAAGTTTATATAAGCATTAACTGTTTTAAACTATTGGCACATTTATTTACTTGTTATTTATATTATCTGTGGCTGACAGAAAGAGATTATTGACTTGTGTGTATGCATGCATATAAATGATTCCTTTTTAGATACCATGTTGAGGTTTATTTATATATTCAGTTCTAATGTTTATTTTTATGCTTACTGTTAGATATAGATGGATTTTGATATAACATCGACTTCCACAAAGTTTCTTTCCATGCTCATTTTTATATGTTTTATATGTTTTAAACCAAGTTTATTTGCTGTTTCAAATTAGTGAACATTTTGAAGTTTACCTTGGGTCAAAAATTTATTAATTAACATGGATTACTTTTAGCTTTTTTATTATTGTTTGTTTATGATTCTTCACATGATCTAGCTTAGTTAGTAAAATCAACACGTGAGAGCTTCTCTAATAATAAAGTCTGCCAATGTTTAATTATAAATTATAATTATTGCAAAGATTTGTGTACACATCAAAAATTGCTGAGTGTATGTAAGGTTCTGCTATTGTATCACCCAATTATTTTAATGATTAAAGTTAATTTGAAGGGAAACATAAAGAGAAGAAGAGAAACAATCAATTGTCACAAACATTCACTATTTTTTTAAAAATATTAAATTCAATTTTAATATTTGATTGAGCTAACTATAGTTCAAACTAATCCATTAATGCAAGCTATTTATTCATTTTTATTATACTATCATTAATAAATATTGTTAATTGTTAGATTTGCTTACTGTAGTTTGCCCTGCCAATTGTTTATCTAACAAGAATCTCCATGTGTTATGATCTAGCAGCAATAATTAACCTGTATATGATGGGACAGATGTAGTATTCACAAGTAGTTAACATCCTCATCAGCAAACTATAAATATTGATGTGATGTGATGTCTAATGGCACCTTCTGTTGAATGATATCAAACTGTCTGGTATAGAATATATATAAATTAAATCACTGTTAAAGGTTGTACAGAAAATCAAATATAGAAACTATAAACTCATCTAATTATTAATTATTCCAGCAACTTTACCTATGTTAAAGAATGCTTGAACTATGCACAGAGAAAAAAGTTAACCACCAATTTCCTTCCACTGCTAAAATTTTAAATATTCAAAAATTCAGATTTATGTGAACAACAGACATGGTTGTTTAAAACAGATAGTGCTATTGAAGTAATTAATATCAAATGAGTCCATATTCTCTATATTTGAACATTAATATGCATTAGCATTTGTTTAATTTTTTTACAGATAATTTTGGGAGGATTCAAGATTTAAAATTGATTGTGATTAAGGTGTAGTTTTTAGATAGAGATTTTAAAATGTTTTCTCTTGCTGGCATTTATCAATAAAGCTTGTTAGAGCAATTGGCACAGTTCATTGTTTTTTATTTACAAGCTTAAAAAATTGGGTCATGTGATATATGACTTTAATTTTTACTGTCTATTTATAGTCATTTGCTAAGTCTTGAGCAATGTTATATTGCTAAGGTTATTAATATAATGTTTGGCTGAAGACTGAGTTTGAAGACATGTAGGTGTCTAAAATTTTCAGATTTTCCACTCAATAGATAATCTTTAGATAAATGCTGGCTTTGGATTGGTATTTTTAGATCTAGTGTCTGAAACTGCCAAAGCATCTCACTGAGTAGTGCCAAAGCATAAAACCATTGGTCTGAGATTGAGATGTGATTTCTAGATAGAGATTTTTAAATGCTTTCTCTCGCTAGCACTTATCAATAAAGCTTGTTAGAGCAATTAGCACAGCTCATTGTTTTTATTTACACACTTAAAAACTTGGTTCATGTTATATATGACTTTAATTTTTATTATATAATCTTATCTTTTAAACATAAAATATTATGATCTGTTAACATATTGGATCATTAAATTTTGTTACTTCTGTTTGCATAACTGTGAATTTCTGAGTAATTAAAATCCTAGCAGTTTCTCAATTTCATGTGTTGTTTAGCACAATATCATCCTATTTAAATTCCTAACAGAGCTGCCTTGATTTGAAACTTTGGAATCCGGTTAACGTACTAAAAATTTAAACTTTACATATTAAAATATTTATTACATTTAATTCCTGTAGAGTGTTTTACACATTCTAATATAAAAATATATGGTCAAATTTATTGCTTGATCATATGACATGGATCTCTATTTATAAATTCCATATCAAGGTGTTGTATTTTGTAAAAATTGCATACAAGTTTATGCACTCCAGAAAAATTAGTATTTATTGGAGAGGTTGTTTTTAGATCGTGCACTGATAACTGAGGAATTTAATTAAGGCATTAATGAAATGGCGAATGATAATTCCAAAAAAATATTTGCTGATTGCAAATATTTCTAGATAAGAGACCTTATCTTATTGGACAATGTAATTAATTGTTGCAGTTATCAGAAAGCTATAAAAAAACTGTGTAACAACTATGTCATGCCAGTATTTGAGTGCATCTCCAGTAGATGTCTGTTCAATTCCAGTAGGAGATATCTCATGTCAGTGCATTTGGTTAATGTCCAGTGCTCAGTGGAAATGTAGTCCATGGATATAGCCGAAAGAGCCACAGAGATGGGGAGACCGTAGCCTGAGGAAACCGTCCGGATAGCAGCTGAATAAAGAGTTGAGTTTCCGGCGTTTTTCAAGTGAAGTATCTGATAGACTGTTGCAGAGACAGAAGCTGTAAGGAGCTTAAGGCCAGTCACAGTGCTATACTATGAAATATTTGTGTGCAGCTAAACTGGACTGGGGCCAAGGTGTGTGTAAACCTTGCCCATTGTGAACCGTTTTTGTAGCAGCCAGCCTGAATGTACATTGAGGGAATTGAACATTAGCGAACTGTAGAAATAGAGTTGTTGCAGATTATTTGCTATTCTAATTATTTAAAAACATTGTGTCTTAATGTATATAGTCATACTTATGGACACATCACAAGGCATTGATAAAACTTCTATTTAAGCCTATTCAGTAAGATTCAGAAAATGTTATAGAAAACTACAGTATCAATTGGTAATTTATTTATCTTCTCAGATGTGGAGGTGATATTAAATTTATAAGTATAAAAGAATATACATTCTCATTAAGTTGCTCATGTCAAGTGAATGAATAATAATAAATGCTCTGAAAACTTGATGAACTAGAGCACAAGTTTTGTATAACGACTCCAATTATATTATAAAGTTTACATCAAAATCATTCTAAAATAGGGTGATATTCTTTGCTCTTTTTAATTTTATGAACATAATATAGAATAGAAACTGCAATTATATAAAGTGTCAAAGTGTTTTAGTAAAAAATGTTTGCTGCAGATGATGTTAAAAGTCATCTGCCATTTTGAGATGTTAAATAAACAGAATGTTATATGAATGTAGTAGTCATTATCGAAATTCAACCTCAACTTTTTTTTAATGTTTAATTACTATATTTGTTTTAATTTTTTGTCTGGAGTTAGAATAGACATTCTCTTTTAGGAATAGTTGCTAATGATGAATGAAGACGATAGTACATAAAATATTTAATAGTGTGCAGTGATTGTTTAGGTTGAATCTCATCTGGTAAAAATATTTTACAATTAATTTTATGATGAACTGGCTATTTAGGATAACTCATTAACAATTTAATTTCATAGTTATTCATTACATTGTAGACAATATTGTTTTATATCACTTCCTACTTATTTTTTATTTGTTATTTTAAGTATTGAAAGCAAATTACAAGCTATATATAAATTTGAACATTTACAAATACACCACTAAATTTTTATTTTACGATATAAATACAATTTGTTGTTCTTTGGTAATAAAGTAATTAATAATGTGAATTTTTTTTTCCTTAATTAAAAATCTATAATCTTCACATCTGAAAAAGTGATTCTATCGTACGTGTATTCAAATGGAATGTAATTAATTCTGTCTTTACGTTTGAAAATTAAAAATAAAAGTGTATATTTTCTTATCTTAGGGTTTCGTTTTGCAAATATGTCTCTAAATATTTTCCTGTAATTTATTTATAAACTATATATTTTATTGTTTTGTTTTGTTTTTGTAAATATGATGACTTACTGAAATTAACTATTACATGTCAAGCGTTGGTGGCCGAGTGGTTAGCACAGCCGCCTTAGAAATAGTTGTCCTGGGGGTTCGCTTCCGGGCCGACGCTGTGACACATTAAAAAAAAAACAACTATTAATTGAACTAATGTGAACATACATATATATATATAGAGAGAGAGAGAGAGCTTACCTGTAAGTATAAACGTGATACAAATTTTATTAAAAATAATACCTGAGGTAATTTTTAAATATTTGGAAATTACGCTACGTAATTTCCAAATAAATAACCTTATTCGTGAAACAAAAAAACATCTTATTGATAGGAATTTCCCTCTCAAGAATATTATAAAAACTGGATTAATGAATGCTAGGTAAGTTTGCAATTTATTTTTTAAGCAAATATTCTGGTTCAAAATGAAGGTAAGCCATTTTGTATTCTCTCCATATTTATAAGACTTTGTAAAAGTCAGTATATCAAATATAAATCTATAAAAATAAATGATTATTTGTTACTACTTTAATTAAGACACATAAGTCATTCTCAATAGCGTTTTACAGTTGAAAGTTAAATTCAAGCTAACATTTAAATTATAAAATGTTAACGCTTAAACGTGATTAGTCAACCGTTTGCAATTTGTGCATATTTACATAATTAAACTCTTTTGATGATATATTTTATATATTATTATTATTTTTTTATTAAATCATTCTTCTTCGACAAATAAAAACTATCAAAGCAAAACCGTCATAAAAATTAGCTAAGGCTAATTTATATATTTATTTATAAATTTTATGTTTAATATTTAAAATACTCAAAATTAAAGCGTCACAAATTAAATAAAAAATGATTACTAAAAGCATTGAATAATTTATATATATATAAGCAATAACTTAATCCTATGGAACAATCGTTTTAAAATAATTGAATGACTCCAATAGTAAAGGTTGAATTTTCATATTTACTACTATTGATAATAACTAACTTTAAATGAAATAGAAAACTTAGATATAACAACATAGTTACTGAGACATCAATTAGAAGAAAATGAATCGATAAAACTAATACTAACGCTGCAATAAATAGTCATCAAACTTATAAAGAAATCAATAAATAATTCCTAAGCAATTATTTTTTTTCTTAAATGGTTACTGCAAAAGATAAAATCAGTTATTGAAATAAATTATTAGCACAGCAAAATTAATAATTATTTTATAATAATAATAATGTTTGAGGAATAAGCTTATTCCCTAATGACTGTTACAAATAAATAACACAACCCTAGATAAATAAATAACTTTTATTATATAAATAAAAATAGCCACTCATAAATGAGTATAGGCATTCTAACTCCACAAAAAAAAGGGGGGGGGGAGTGGGAGAGAGTTAAAAAATTACTCTAGATATGAGTTTTGCAATGACTATATAAACAAATCCATGAATCACAGATATGACCACATATATGATATTTTAAAATTTCCTTCAACTCCTCCTTCTTATTTGCACTGCTGAATTATATATAATATACCTTATACTCCACAATTTACACTTCACAATGCATTTTTAATTGTGGAGTATAAGATATATTATTTGATATTTTACGTTATTGTCTTTTAATTTCTTCAGAAAATGTTTCTTACAAAAATAATTCCAGACCATGCTTAACTGTAGCTCTTCAATATATTCTATTCTCTGCCATATCTTCCTAATTGTAACAATCAACATTGCATTTCTTTAGAATATCTTTAATATAAATTTTACAATGTAAATGAGATCTACTACTTCCACAAAAAGCATGTCCAAGTTTACCATAAACCATCCTTTTAGGAAGTCTGACATTATTCATTCATTTATATATCCAATTCAACAGAAGGTGTGCTTTTACAATTGTGGACTCTACAGTATCATATCTAACAAGTTGAAAATCATGTTAATTACTTTCATGATCTTGCTATTGTGTTTTTAAAACTTTACAGAGCATCCTTGAATAGAACTTCGGTAATGTTTTTATACTGTGCCAACTGAGTATCCAAATTTCACTTCTATACAAGAAATTAGATCAATAACAGTTCTATATAAAGCTACCTTAGTTGCAGTAGCTATTGCCTTGTGGTGAAATTTTAATCATTTTTAACTTATTAAAAGCAGCAGCAAAATGTTCAAGACTGTTTTATGTTAACATCCAAATTCACCTTTCTACTTATAAAATTATCAAGATGATTTAAACTGATTTACATTCTCAAATTGATATACATTCAAGCTAAAAGTTGCTGATGAATTTCTTTCAGAATTGGCTGATAAAATAAAACAAATGTTTTGAACATTAATTAACAAACCCATTAACTACATTCTGTAAATTGTCTTTTTAATTTGCAAAAATAGCATAATCATCAGCTTACTGTAAATCTAAAAATCAAGAAGAAAATGTTCTATTTTCACTTTTAATTGATTCAAATTAAAAATTTCCACCAATAAATCATGTATGTATCTTGATCCATACTTGATTAAATCATCTATAAACAGTTCAAAAACCCTCTCATAAAAATTGTAAACAATGTTGGAGCAACTTCTTTAATACCAATTTTCATTTCTAATACCTTAGGTTTTCTAATTGTAGATTATAAACAAATTTACATGGGCAATTGACTAATTTAATTTTAAATAATACCATAAAAACCTATAAAAATATCTCTATGTAGTCTGACAATAAAAATTATGCCTATAATGCTTTTTGATTCTCTAAAACTAATTGAGTCACTGGTAACCATTCTTCTATGATTGAAGGCAACTTTTTCTACAAAATTCTTGCAAGTATATTTTCTGTAGTAAATTATAATCATATTCCTAGCTAATTACTGCAATCTTGTCTATTCTATGTGTTTCTAAAAAATTGGAACAATAATTAAACTTAGGTGGCAAAAATGCATAGATCTATATATTTCTAAAAAATACCAATATTTTTAAAGCTAACATATTATCACCACATTTTAAAACTTCTCCGGATATTTCATCATAACTAGCGATCTTTCCATTTTTAAAAATACAAAGATCATGTTTGACTTTATTAAGTGTATAGATAACATGGATATATAATTCTTGTCTGATTTTTGTATCATTATTCAAAATATAAAGCCTCTTCAAAATATCATTATTTCTATAGAAGAGATTACCATTCAATTCTGTTTCTCAGATCCATATGTTGCTTTTAATACCTCAAAAGAGATCTAGAATGAACAATATCAGTGAATGACTGTATCTACCTTGCAATTTTAATCCACCAATCAAATTTAAGCGTTGATCACTGAACTCTGCCTTTATCTATACATTTAACTTATTATTTTGCTAAGCAGAAAATGTCACATTTCCTTTTAATCAAATCACTAATAATAAATCATTGTTAGAAAGTAAAACATTCTCTTTTTTTTTGGTGAATTCAAGAATAGACTTACATATATTCATAATTTACTCTTTAACAGAATTTCATACTTCCTTAATATGTCAGTCCTGAAGACCAACATTATTAAATTATAATGTTCAATAGCTGTTGAAATTTAGTACTGTATAGTATATTGTTTTAAAGAACAACTCTATATTTACTGCAACTATTATTTAAATCTTGGAGATCCATGATCTATCCAACAATTCTGCATTTGTAAGTGTTCACATATTATGAACTTTCTTGCATTAGTATCCATGTTCTTATATAGTTTATGTCTAAATAAAGTGTTTGTGATAATCAATTCATGTGTTGTTTACATATTCAATAATAACAAACCTTTTGAATTTATGCCACTAATATCAATACTTTCAGTAATTTTTGACCTATGACTACTAATATTTGTATCAGCACATGTACTAAAGTCTCAAAGAAAAAAAATTGACTTTTTAATGATATTGTTATAATAATGTTATCCATCAAGAAATAAAACCTTTCCTTCTCTTAATTCTGTAAATCTAAAATGGGAGTTTAGGCACTAATAAAATGAGTATTAATGCCAAGATGAGATTTTATAATATTAGCCTTTCATTTATAGAAAGAGGAATTTCAATAATAGAAGATAGTAAATTAGACTTCAGAGCAAATCCAACAGCCTGCATTCTCCATTTACTGATTGAACTACCTTTGCAAAGGAACTATCTTTGGGAGATAAGTTTCAATAAGAGCAGGTATTTTATCTTAAAACTCAATAGCTCCCCAGCCTCTAGTACCATTCTTCTTTCTTATTCTTCATGAATTTGTATCAAGTAAAATTCACACATTCCATGTATCTATATATAGAAAAAAGATTTATCATACACACTTTCTGTAATACCATTGACCCCTACTTTATTACTACTTATATTACTACTATGATTATTATTTTTATCACTATAGTGAATAATCTAGCCAAGTGTGATAACCTATCTAGATTGTGTGAATCACTTTTTAGACAACATTTTCTAGGCACTTCTATTTTCAAGATATCCAAGGAGATTCTTAATTATGGCTACTTAAATGGCAATATGTGCTAGCTGAAACTCCTATCTCATTCAAATTCACTTCCATCTGACTCTTTTCTTATTATACTGTATCAAGCAAAAATCACAGTTAAGAACTACAATCTGCTAAGCCTGTTTCCATCATTATTTTACATAAACTCATAATCCTATTATTTTAAGACAATATATGATGTCACAAGTGGATCATGATGATTAGGCTCTAAAATAAAAAGTGACTGGAGAAGAAAAGGAAGGAGACAAAAGAGACTGTTTATATTAGAAACTGAGTACAGTTTCTAATATAAACAGTCTCTTTTGTCTCCTTCCTTTTCTTCTAAGTCTTAAATTAACAAAAATCCTATATTATAGGACAGCAAGGTCTTTTGGTTGAGTACTATTTATTTGTTATTCAGAACTGGTCTTTGCATCTAAATATTGATCCACAATTTGCCACCTGGAAACCTGTTGGCCTAAGTACAACATTCAACTTTATATTGACGAGCTTCTACATTCATTCTTCATCTCTCTATATTTTAAATAAGGTGAAATAAAATATACACTTTATTTTGTTGAAGAACTTATTTTTATATATTATGTGGATATTTATATTTTAATATAAACTAAAAAAAATTTTTACTAATTAAATAGTGTAATTAATGTTAATTAAGAATATTATTATTAAGATTATATATAAATACTCCCTATACTTTCTATTTAAACATTTTTATAATAAATAAATTCTTAATGTGATAAAGACTTTAAAATAAAGATTTTTCTCATTAATTAAAATTTATTGGAAAAAATGGTTTGACGAATATGCCCCAAACTAAAAACCATATTTGTTTCAACAAGATTAGAAAAATAAATAAACTGTATATAATTAAAAGTAAGATTTCACAGACAAAATACAAATGAGCCATACATATAAGTTTAAAAAATAATAATTTCAAATTATATTATTGGTTTAAGTGTTAATAATAAACTGAAGTTATATTATTGCAAAATAATGAATGATCAGCAACATTAGCAAATAACGATGGTCATTCCATCTCCCAAAAAAAATAGGAGATAGAAATACAAAATAATAATAATAATATGAAAAAGAACAATATCACTTCATCTCATGATAATATAAAACATCAATAATGTCAAACTACTTAAAAAAAAGTAAAATTACTAATAAAAATTAAATTAATATTGTAATAAAATTTTATTCAATTATCTTTATATTTAAGATTAAAACAAAGAATTTTTTTTAAGTAAACAGCACTATTAAATGTATAATAATATTAGTATATTTTTTTAATCTTAATAATTATAAGCCTATAAAAATGAAATTTTTTACAACTAAGTCAGTAAAAAAAACTTTATTAAAGAAATTTTAGTCATACTCAAAATGTCTTATTCAAATGTAGGTTATGATAATAAATATTTTCTTATCTTTTTTTTTATGTTTAATCACAATAATTTGTAAAGAATTTATAAGTTCGAAACCACTTTTATTTATTAGTTTACAAATAATATGAAATTGTCGATGTCTAATTAAATAACTTACTAAAGTATTGTGAAAACACAATATAGAGTTATAATTATAGAGTTATTATTATTATTATTATTATTATTATTATTATTATTATTATTATTATTATTAATATAGAGTTATGTAATATTAATACTTAGCATTATAATAATAATATTTAAATACAAGTATATTATATATACTTTTAAGCTAGATGTAATTATAGGGGATTTAACCCTATAAATTGAACCCTATGTGTTGGAGTGAATGACAAATCCCCTATAATTATTATAATAGTAGTAATATAAATGTTCCAGCATTTATATAGAAAAAATAACCATATATTTTTTGTCTAAACACTTATGAATATATCATATATCTAAAGCAAGCTAAGCATAAAAAGTATCTAGACAAAAAATATATGATTACCTTTTCTGTATACATGTCCAGACATTTATATTAGTAATATTACATTCACATAGAAAAGAGATATATGTTTTTGGAATTAGTATAATAATACTAAATAGTTAGACCTACAGCAATGTCTTTATCTGCTTTCTCTGCAAATTTTAAAGGAAGAAACTTTGTTTACCCGATTAGTGAACTACTATTAATGAGTAAAAATTTTATTATTATTTTTACTTAAGTCTTCACTACAATTAGCTAATTTGTAATTTTCAATCAGTAATGTTGTTTAAATTGTTAGCATATCTCTCATTTAAATGAAACTTCAGATTCTGTTTGAGAAGTTCCAGATACATAAAACATTTTGATTACACATATGAGCATTGCAGAGTAAATTTCCTATCCATTCTATCAAGAATTCAATACCAGTCTTGAACATTGGATTTTTCTACATTCAATTGTCTAAAGAATTTAGCCAAATTTAATGTTGTGGTAAAAACAGACTCAAACATTAGAATTTCATAGGTTAACCCTTAATCTGTCACTCATGATCTCCATGACAACTAATCATTTGATTATAGATGGTTTAAGAAATTCACAATCTGAAGAATTCCACCATTCAATGCACCTTTCTGTAAAAAATGGCAATAATTCAAAAAAAGTCTTTATATTTCATTTCTACTAAAACATTGCAAAATATTTATAAAATTTATCTTTAATGAAATATTAAATATATATTTTATTGTTACATTGTATTACTTATTACAAAAATTTAATTATTCTAAATTTAAATTGTTTGTGTATAACTTTAATATGTTTCTTACAAAAATAAATAACGTTTTTTTTTTCTTTGTTTCATTTTTAGATCATTTTCATATTATTTGTTTTTGCTTTATGTTTGGCATCCATAACTGCATTTTTACAAGATGATGAATGCTATTCAAAATGCCTGAAGCAAAGAAAGGATCATTCTACACGCTATCAATCCTTATGTAAACTCCGTTGTTCATACCGTCCAAATACAGGGTGAAAGTGAACTGCTTAATAATGAATAATATATTTATTATTACCAGATTTGTATTCATGGAGCCAATGTTTAAATAAAAACATGTTCACAAATAATATTGTACAACATACTGTATATAATTTGTAAATTGTATATAATTAATAAATATAAAAAAAAATTTTTTACTAGTTTAACCATATATTCAATTTTAATAGATATTATACATGTAGTAATAAAAAATAATACTTTAATACATGAATGAATATAATCATGTGATGATGACCAAGTTATGTGATGCACTGTGGCTTCTCCTTTATCAGAGTCAGAAATCTCTCAGCCACTATGCCCAAAAAAAACATTGTAGCCACCTTATCTTCCCTTTCCCCAACCTATGTTTTCCCATATTCTTCTCTTTCCTGGTCCATACCATTTCCACAACATCATCTTTTTCAACTCTATGGCCTTTATATCTAACTCTCCCTTATCTTTTTCCAAACCTAGCATTTTTACCCCCAAATCCACACTATATAATTACTTTGTTTGTATTTATTCAACCACGACATTATTTGTACTCTTTCTGCTTGTAACCTTTTTTTATTTCTGACAAATTATTTTATTTTTCAACTTATCAATACATTAATGATTTAAAATAAAAAATAACTTGTACAGTCTTTTAAAATGCATAATAATTTTTCTAGTCATTTTTTTTCAAAAACTATACATATAAACTATATCAGACATGTTACACTACATAAATGTTAAATACAAATAATTTAAAGTAGTCAAGTGTTGGTGGTCGAGTGGTCAGCATGGCTGCCTTACAAGCCATTGTCCCAGTTTTGCAGGTTTGCTTTTTGGCTGATGCTTTGATGCATGAAAACAAAAAATAATTTAAAGTATAAATATAAATCGAATCAAAATTATTAGTCCATCTATTCTTTGTCTTTATTGACATAGAAGTGTTATTTATTCATAGTATTCAGAATTATTGTTTACTTCTGTTTAATATATATATATATATATATATATATATATATATATATATATATATATATATATATATATATATATATATTGTAAATGACAAAATGTGTACATCTCGCATGCAGTCACTCAGGAGCAATTTGCATGAAGATCTTCACATTCTAACATCTCAGGATAAACAACATTATCTTTTTATAGCCTGATAAGATGAGTTAGATACATGAGACTCTATCATACTTTAATTAACTTATTGATTGCAAAATAATGACAAATACTAAAGATAATGAAACACTACAATTTATTTATGTATATACATTATTATAACCGACATGATAGCATAAATTAACAATCCTGTGAATTTATTGTTAGAATGATTATAGTTATTTATGGATTCTGTAATGAAGTTTGTGTACATATCATATATGGTATAATATTTTTAATTGTTTCTGAACAGATATAAACTTACCACATAGACCAACAATCTCAACTACTTATAATTTCAGTTTGAGATTTAATAAACCTACAGTTTGAGGATATATTGAATTCATTAGCTATTTAAAGGATTATACTAGCATAAATACTTTTGGGATGTAATAGAGGTACTTAACTAAATGCTGTATAAGGAAATGTAAGAGACAAAACAACATCTGCATTACATACTTTATGAATTAATAAATATATGTGAGCTAGGAATATGCTATATGATGGAAATTTTCATCTATTACATACTATCATAAAGATACTAAGTATAAGAGGAATTGGCAATTGCAAAACATCACCCAATACATGCATGCAAACAATGCATATAATATATAGTAGGAACTTCCATCAACTGCATACTACTGCTGTAAGTAAAATAATGAATGCAACTCACCTGCAATCACAAACAGCATCACTATCATTTATGAATAAATAAAATAAATACAAACAAATCTCATATATAAACAAAACAGTCTAAAATAAAGTTACAGCAGTTCACTTACATCCATTCACCCAATTATTATTCCAGAAACCTGGAGTGTAGTTGCTTAAAACTGTAAAATATTAACAGATAGTATAAAAACAATCTTAATTTATTCTATCTATGCAGCCTGTTTTATAACCAATCTAGAATTCATCAAGCTACAATTAATTTATTACTTTGACAACTTTTTACATTTAGTTAATGGAAATGGCTGGTTTTAAAATATTAAGTTTTTATAAGCATGGTCAAGGATTGTGATCAAAGCTAATTTCTTTACATAAAAATGTACTTATTTTTTTTAGATTTACAATGACTGAATGAATTTGTGGTGTGATTAAATAAAACCAAAATATCAATCTCCTGTCATACTAGTTTATAAACAGTTTTACAAAATCAATAATGACAATTTATAAATTACTTTAAGAATAATGGAGATAAATACTTAATGCAATAGACACTTGAAATAATATTTTTTAAGATTCATATTCATTCCCTTTCATCACTAAGAGTTTGATCTTAGACTTCAGCTATTGGCATATTTTTACTGGACTTCATTTGTTTACCCGTAGATTTAATCATACTGTTCTTAATTTCACACCAAGCATCAAACATTAGTTTAATTGTTGATTGATGATTGTTCTTCCCAAATCAGTAGAACTTGAAGTTTAGGTATATAATGAACACAATGCTCCTTAAAATATATCTACATTAGTTGCTGACTCCTTTCCATACTTCTTTATATGCTTTCAGACTGCACTCTGCCAGGTGACCAGAGAGAAGCAGATATGGCTTCTCTACTCTTCCATTGCATTTTTTAACACCAGGCACAATGAATATACTGAAAGAACAATCAAGAAAGATCAATGCAATAAAATCAGTCAAAGTATATTAGCAATAATACTTCAACAGTAATCCATAATAATTATAATGATTTATAACCTTTATTTATAGTTCCTGAAGTTGGATTATCAGCAAAATCTGATTGATCAACTTTTGTTTCAACTCCTGAATTCATTTTAGTCCACAGCTTATTGGTCCAATCACAATATTTACAAAATTTTATATTTGCAAGAGATTACTAGACTAAATTACAACAGATATTTTTCTTCTTAATTAATCAATCTTTTTATAAGAATTTTAATTACATTTTCTAATATGTTATTTCCGCTTTTATAATTGTTAATAAAAACATTTTATTTTAACATATTTTTAAAATAAACTTATAATTAATTATATCATATACATTTATCTGTGTATATACCTAAATACATAATTTTTATTTATCCAAATTGTTAAAAACCTTTATTTTAAAAAGTCATTCAAATTATTAAATTACAGATATGAAGCATATATAAATATCTCTTCATATCAGTTACAGTTCACCAAAAAAATAAAAAAATAATAAAAATGATTTTACTTGGTTAGTAAAAATATACACACACAAAAGAAGTATAGAACAAAAAGTACATTATCTATAATATGCTAAATTCCAGTTCCTTTAATTTTGACAGTTTTTGGCTGAGTACCATTTGGGTCTTTGTTATTAATATTTACATGACTAAGTGGTCTTATATGGTGATTGTTCTTTCTTTTAGGTATTCTTACTTGGTATTCTACTATTAATAAGCTCAAACTATTTATTCAAGCTTGATCATTACCATTTTCAGAATCTTGCAGTTCAGCTAGAGTTTGATTCTCTTTTAGACTGTAAGATTTATTCAAAAATCCTTGATTTTTCCAGAATAAATTGTGCCATCTAACTGGGAAAAACTAGATTTTTAAAGTCCACATTTGTGGCATTATTAGGCCACATTGCAATAACAATTTTATATCTAACAGTTTTTCAATTTTCATTACTTATATTGTAAGTAATGATGTGGGAAAGTATTTGTAACATTCTTTAATTTGCTCATTCACCATCTTTGATCAAGCTTTGTGTTGCTGAGAGTTTTTCTAAAACTATTGATTTTTTTCTATATCATGCTTTTCTTTTATTATGTAGATATAAGTGCTATCACAAAAGAATTTCTAAAATAGCTGATAAAATCTGCATCCTTTCAATGTTTTTATGTCATAAACTTTCTTTTTACAAACATAAGTTCCCTATTCATTTCTAAGTTGACTTAAAATTATTTTTCATACTCCAAGTACAGATACTATTATCTTGCTTTTCTTCTACTATTTCTATACTCTGTGTTTTATATAACACTTCTTACTGGTGACCTACATATTCACTTTCTATTTTTATTTTCTCTATGCTATCTTTTTTAACTATGTCATTTTTGTGACTTCTATTCTACCACTCTTATAATCTTCAATCTCATTAACATTTTCTTTTACTATCTTTATCTTCTGTATTACTTTTTCAATATTTTATGTAACTTTTTTTCTTGTGCTTCTACTGTATTCTGAGTTTTATCTGCCCTATCCATTATTTCCTGCTTTATCTTTTTCATTTCTTATTGATTTTGCACTGTCATTTCTTTCAATCTCTGCTTTATTTTTTATTGATTTTATACATTTTATATCATTGCCTGATGGCTTTGTATGACCATATTGACAAAAATTTGTATTTCTGAGGGCTTGTCTGTCTCCATATTGGAATAAAAAAGAACACACAAACAACAAAACTTGTTTGTTTTATAAAATTAAATTCAAAATTCTGCTTTTAACACTATTTCTTGATAATTACTTATTTAACTTTCATTATCTAATCTAATCCACCATGCTTTATATGAGTACATGACATTTCCACACAAAGGTCCTTCATATATCCTTTAATGATCTTGTTTAGTGTGCAATTTTAACTTTATATTGCCCAATTAAAAACAAAACCAGTCTTGAATATATATATATTAGATGATGATGCATATATATGTTTACTTTTATTTATCATATAAAAACAAAACCAGTCTTGAATATATATATATTAGATGATGATGCATATATATGTTTACTTTTATTTATTTATATATTGCCAATATTAAGTTTAATTATTAAACAAAATAATTTTTATATATCATGTTATATGTATATACTTTTTTCTCATTATTACCAATAACTTTGTAAATGACTTTCTTTTATTAATAAATATATTTTTGCAATCAATAATTACTTTTCTACATGCAATTTAAACTGAATTTGTACTACTTAAAATTTTTCCTCCTTCTCTATTTTTACCTGTCAAACAAAAAGAAAAATGAACTTATTTACTATTACTTTTATATCATTAAAGTTTTCTAAATATTTTTCAATCAATATATGACTAAAATTGGGCTTTTGATCTCAGCATTTTATATTTAAACCTTATGCCCCATGTTGGGTGCCAATTCTGTAACTGACAAAACATGTACATCTCACATGCAATTCTCAAACTAAATTTTTATAGAATCTTCACATTCCAACATCACAGGATAAATATTATTTTTATAGCCTGCTTAGATCAATTAAATACATGAGACACTATACTCTAATTAACATATTAATTGCAAAATAATGACAAATGCTAAAGATAATGAGACACTGCAATTTATTTACTTATACTCATTATTATAACACACACTATAGCATAAATTAACAATTCTGTCAATTTATAGGAAATGCAATATCATTAGTTATTTGTGGATTCAATAATTATGTTTATGCACAGATTATATACAGTATAATATATTTTAATTGTTTCTAAACTGATACAAACTTGTTGCATAGACCAATGATCATAATTATTTATAAATTTTGGTTTTAAGATCCTAATAAATCTACAGTTTGGGAATGTGCTGAATTCATTATCCATTTAAGAAAGTGAACTATCATAAACACCTTCTGATTGTAGTACTAATTTATTAAATGCTGAATAAATAAATACATGTAAGCTAGGAATGCATTATACAAAAAGAATTTTTAACTACTGTGTTCTATTGTAAAGGTACTAAGCATAACAGAGGCTGACAATCACTAAATAGTATAATCCAAGACATGTATACAAATAAAGCATATAATATGCAATAGGAATTTCTGTCAACTACATACTATTGTTTTAAGTAAAATAATGAATGCAAGTGACCTGCAATCACAAACAGTACCACTATCATTTATGAATAAATAAAATGCATACAAACAAATGTCATACATAAACAAAACAGCCTGAAATAAAGTTATAGCAATTCACTTACATCCATACACCTAATTATTCTTTGCCAAGCCTGGAGAGTAGTTGCTTAAAACTATAAACTATTAATAGATAATAAACAAACAATGTTAATTTATTCTGTCTATGCATATCTGATCTAGAGTTTA
This sequence comes from Epiperipatus broadwayi, assembly GCA_028023455.1. Taxonomy (NCBI): domain Eukaryota; kingdom Metazoa; phylum Onychophora; class Udeonychophora; order Euonychophora; family Peripatidae; genus Epiperipatus; species Epiperipatus broadwayi. Next base: position 112,671 of record JAQFVV010012890.1, on the reverse strand, counting down.
TGAAGCTACGATTATTTTATTTGAAATACAAAGTTTTTATAAGCATGACCAAGAATTGTGATCAAAATATAATTGCTTATCATAAAACTCTTGGCTTTATGCTGACTGAATAAATTGTGATATGATTAAATAAAACTAAAATAGCAATCTCCTGTCATACTAGTTTATAAACAGATTTACAAAATCAGTAATAACAATTATTTATAAAATACTTTAAAGATAATGAAGATAAATATTTAGTGTTAGTAATAGACATTTATAATAATATATTTCAAAGTTCATACCGATTCCCTTCCATCACTAAGAATTTGAGCTCAGACTTCATAATATTAATATACTTTTAGTAGACTTCATTTGTTAACTCATAGCTATAGCAATAGTAGTTTTTAATAATACTGTTCTTAATTCCACAGGCAGCACTAAATGGTAGTTTAGTTGTTGACTGGTTTTGCTCCTAAGCAATAAACATTTGAAGTTTAGATATATCATGGATACAATGCTCCTTAAAATATTTCTACATTAACTGATAGCTCCTTTCTGTACTTCTTTATGGGCTTTTAGTATGCACTCTGGCAGATGGTGAGACTAAAGCAGATGTGGCTTCTTCTCTTTTCCATTATATTTTGTAACACCATGCACAATAAGTATACACACAATTAAGAAAAATTTACATAATAAAATCAGTGAAAGGATATCAACAATAATACTTCAACAGTAATCAATGATAATTACAATGATTTACAACCCCTATTTATAGTTCCCAGAGTTGACTTATCAAAAAATCAGATCCATCATCTGTCATTTTTATTCATTGATCTATTGTTGGGAGATAACTCCTGAACCTTATTTTGGACAATGGGTTATTTGTTCAGTTGTGACATTTACAAAATGTTGACTTTGAAAGGGATTACTAAGCTAAATTACATCAGATATTTATCTCCTTAGTTAATTGATCAATTTGTAAGAATTTTAATTATATTTTCTAAGATAATGCTATTTCCATTTTATAATTGTTAATAAAAAACATTTAATTTTAATATACTTTTAAAATAAACTTACATTTGATCATAACATATACATTTGTCTATGCATCTATATATATACTTTTTATTTATCTAAACTGTTGAAAACTTTTTTTTTAATTTTTTTTTTAATTTTTAAATTACAGACATGAAGCATGTATAAATATTACTTATATATATATATATTATAACGATCGGGGTTTTAAGTCTTACCGTATCTGCCATACAGGATGCCACTAAGCCATTTGAACCTAGAAAATTTATATAGTAGGCAGATACATAAGTTAAAGATTGACATTTTTACATATATATTTTATTGTGACTGTCATCCCATGCCACCAGCTCATAGAGACGCAGAGATTTATGAAATATAAATTCTTATTAAAATATATGGTAATCATATATCCGGTCATGGCCGCTTGGGGCGTTGATGCTATACAATAATCGATCAAATATAATGTTACCAGGCCACCGCAAATTTATAGAACATGCTTTTTTTTTTGATTAAACAATCTTTTTATTTCATTTCTAACATGATTTCTTTTTTATTAAACCAAATTTTTATTTTCATTTTCGTTGCTTTGTTTTTTTTAACCTGACATTTTTCTTTATCCAAACAAATTTTGATAATTTAATTTTGTGTTCATTTTTCTGAATTTTAAAACTTTTGACTATTTCACGATGAAAAAACTTGTTTTAACCCCGCCACCACCGAAAAAATATAATGGTATAATTATTTGGGACTTGTTTCGACTTTGTTCTACATTTTTTTTTGGTTGACTAAATTGTTTTTCTTCTTATTATTAAATCAAAAGTAACTTTTGTGTTGTTGGGGGTTTAAAAATTGTTTTAAAATCCCCACACCCAACCTCGGATCAATAATTGTAACATAAAGTCAATAATTTTACTTTTTTTTTTAAACAACTTTTTTTTCACTTTTTACTTTTATTTATATTTTGTGTGAATTAGCCTTTTTTTTTTGGCTTCTACAATAAACAGCTTTTTGGGGTGGCTTTTGTACTGTTATTATTAACAAAAAGTAAATGAAAATAGTCATTTATTTGAACACCACTTGTTTTAACCCTGAGGAAAAAATATAATGCAATTATTTGGGTGTTATTTCAAATTTATTCAACCTTTTTTTTGGCTTAACCAAATTGTTTTTGTTCTTATTAAATAAAAAGTAACTTTTGTGTTTTTTTGGGAGATAAAAAATTGTTTTAAATCATCCACCCCCACTTGGAAAAATTATTGTAACAAAAAGTCAATAATTTCTTCTTTTTTTTTTCAACAACTTTTTCTCACTTTTTACTTTTATTTATATTTCATTTGAATAACCTTTTTTTTTTGCCTTTCTACAATACACTGCTTTTTGGGGGGTGGGGATTACATACATTGTTATTATTAACAAAAACTCAACAAAAAAGTCCTTTCTTTTAACCCTGCTGCAAAAACTAGAATCCAAATACTTTTCGATTTCTAATGAAATGACAAAAAAAATCACACAAACTTTGGACTTTTTGAACTTATTTATTATTTTATTGCTGTAATAAAAAGGGGACATTATGTGCCTGAAAAAACAGGACATAATCTCACACACTTTCTGTACTTGACAATTCTGAAAAGTTGAAAAATTGTACATTCTTCTCATACCTTTTATTGGTCTCGTATATTTTCCCTGCTGAGATGTGACTTAGCGCATGAGCTTTGTCAAAGCGTGTTCGAACATACACTTTGACAATTTTTTACATATTAACATTTTTTAGGGAAGGGTGGGGACCATATGACAATTATTAATAATTAAAAACATTATTTAAATAGAAATGACATTATTATGAAGATTTGAAAAGTTGTACTGACTTGAAATTCAGACACCCTCAAGCGATATGGGAATCAGCTATGAATAGAACAAATACACATAAATAATTTTGATGCACAAAACAGGCCCTAATATTTTTGTGCAATGTCATGTAAAGCGTCCTGTTGTAATATGGGTTAATACAATATTTAAATGTATTAGCCTATAAAGGCCAACCACAGTAAATGGCATTTTTATGTGTTTTGACACATAATTAACGCCGTCAAGTGGCCAAGCCAGGCTATCACTTGACAACCAAATATATTTTCAATATTAAAAAAAAATAAGAGAAGCCACTGCCAGTAATAACACACACAAACATTTATTAAACATATATAAATTTAGAATTATTATTTTAGTATAACTTTAATTTTTTTTATATAAAACATTATTATAACTTTACTTTAGCTTTTAATTTACATTTTTAACCTTTTATTTTGAAGTTCGCACAGATGAGTTTAATATTTTATTAGAGCATCGAGTATGAATAGACTACATAGATTGCATTTGAAAAGAAAATATTCTATCCCTTAATTTAACCTTAGGCCAAAAGTCTGCATTCAAACCAACGTCAATCTATCTGATATATCGATGTATTCAATCCAGCATGAATATGACAGCACAATACCATACTGTCAGGAATGCACATCTGAACAGCATGGTTAAGAGAAGAAATTGTTTCATGTCCAGTACAGGAATGTTACATCTGTCTGGCAAGAAGAACAATAAAAAAACTCCATAGGAAGGGATTGTGGTCCTTTTTGCTGACTTACGATCCCATTCCATAGGCAAAAGGGGTGATTCACAAAGCAGGAAATAGCATCTGTCTCCGATGGTCAATAAGAAATAGGCTTATTTCGCCCAAGTACGGCATATTACGTGATACTGCATGTAGCGGACCTCATACTACATTTATTAATTACACCAATATATCCTATTGATTAACCCAATTTAACTAAGAAACGAATAACCTAAGATTACCCCCCCCTTAATTAAACTAATATAACTTTATAAATCTATGCAGCCATACACACCTGACTAATTATACATTTATCAAAAGTTTAGTTTAACAGCAAAAAAAAATCATAATAAAAACTTAAAAGCACAGAAAAAAGAAATTAATGGAAATGATTTACAAAAAATAATAATACATTCAATAAAACAATTATTACTAACTGATTAAGCTTGGTCAGATAGGAATTTATATTGCAATAATTTAAATACTGGGAAAATGTATACTTAGTGTTCATTAATTAACTAATGTTCTTAAGGTTTTAACATCCTGGAAAAGTTTCTTTTATAGAAGTAAAGTTCATTAGTTAGAGTTCTTACTATTTTAAAAATAAATGCTTAGCAGTTGTTTGCCATTTGGAGCCAGCGTTAATTCCCCCGATGTCCTGTGGTCCTCAATATAGGAAAAATGATGTCATTTCTCTTTCCTTTTAGTAAAAGTGAAGGGATTGAAGAGTGTGTCTTTTCAATCCCTTCTCCTTCTACTCTCTCCATGCTGACACATATAGTCACATCTCTAACTTCTCTCCCAGCTCTTTCTTCTCTAAAATTTATTTCCAAACTTTTTCTTTTTATATTAATTTTGTGGATTAACTCAACATTATGTCATGATGATGATGAACCTTTTGTTGAGGTCTGTTTCCTGGGGGATTTCTTTTATTGGCTATTAGTTTCTATTGTTTTTCTCTCCTATCTGACCTTTACTTATACATTTTGAAATGCCCAAAGGCTAGTTCACTTGGACTAATTAAAATAATCATTTCCATTTTACAATAGCATTAATTAATTTATTGTATATTCTTACAGATATATTTTTATCTTTAAATCTTTTAAGCTTTTGCTGAAAATTTAGTCTTAAAACTTTTTCTTTTTTTTTTTTTTAATAAAGTTTTCTTTTAGTAATTTTTTCATCTGTGCGATTTTATATATATAACGTTTTCATGACTTTTAACTTTCAATTTTTATTTCTTACAAAAGTTTTTATTTGCGAACTTTTCAATGTCTAATTTTTAAAATAATGTAACGGTGTGTGCACCTGTTACTATATATATATATATATAAGATAATACAATTGTGTAAAGCTAACTGAAATTCAAATATAGAAAAATCACCACTAATAATAGTCACATAATGCAATTGATTTATATGTTATATAGATTGGTTTGGATGTTTTTCAAAGCTTAAAATGATTATTGATTAATGTTGCTTTGTACAAGTAACATGAAATGGATGTTTTTTTATTTATTTTCTCTTACAATCTGAGTTAATTTAGCTTATTTCACTGTATTTAACATTTTTGCAGTAAATACGTAAGAGGTTACCTTTTATCTATGTTGCTTTATTCAGATTTTGTTTCTCAAGTACCATTACTAAATTTGTTTTATCATTAATCATTAGTGATTTTAATATATACATTGGAGAGAGAGAAAAGGAAAAATAATGCAGCATTAACAAGAGAAATGTTATAAAAGAAACCCTGATCAAATATATATTATTTCTGTCAGATGTGATTGGTGTATTAGAGATATATATAGAAAGAAAAACTTAAAGGATATTGATAGCAATTGATCCAAGAATGAATCACCAAGTAATCTAATAATGATTTTCATAATCATGTAATAATATATAATTAAGTATAAAATAGTATCCAGTGTATTGTAAAGAAATTAAAGTGATCTGATATAGTCCAAACAAATAATACAAAGAATAATAGAGAATGTATATAAGAGAAAAGATGAAATGGATAATAACTCTAATAAAAAATTAGTTGCAATATTGAAGCAAAAGATGGAAGAAAATAAACAAGAAATTGTCAAAGAAAAATTTAGTAATATTAAAGAAAATATTAGAGCAAAATAAAAATTTCATTAAAAGAGAAAAATAAGATAATTATAGGGGGAAATGCAAACATAAAATAATTATGGGAAAAAATAATTTGAAAATCCATAAATAATTTTTTTTTAGAAAACTGTGATTTTCACTGATAAATGGGGTTTAAAATAAAAAAGAATTTTGTTTTATTAAAGAGCATAGATCAAAAGCAGTTTTAGAAATATTAAAAATGTGTAATTGCTAGAAAAAGATATACTTTGGTCAATAATATTTACATTTTAGACAGAAACTAGTATAATTCCACAATTTCTTTCCAACTGGGTTTAATTTTAAAACAAATCAAGTGAAATATGATAGAAATTTATCTGAATATACTTATAGGAGAGAATGTACATTTTATTTAACATTGCGATCCAGAGGAGGAGAACAGCCTAATTGAAATCAAAGGATTTTTCAAAAGGATACATAAGATTATGACAATGCTATAAACACTAAGTGCTTTTCCAAGATCTATGGAAGTCATATAAAACTTTCTTTTAGATATGAGAAAGTTGTAAAAGAGCAATATAAAGAGATCAAAAATATAATTTTAAAATGAGTAAGACTATGAGGGTTTTGTGATATATAGACAGTTTATGCAGGCAGGTCCTAGTTTAAATTACAACAAATAATAATTGATATATTCTAAACTATATTAGAAAAATGAACTATTTGGAATAAGATTCTGAAAATACCAACACATTGAATTATAATATGTCAATTAAGCAGTTACAACAATTAGAATAGCTAAATACATCTCACTATAAATATTGAAGTCTACAAAATTCCTTTGACAAAAGTTATTCATGATCTGAAATTGTCATCATTATAAGATGATGAAGTTTATTAAAAAAAGGTAATTGAAGAATAAAAAATCAGAAATATTGTTGAAATTTATTACTGACAAAACTCTATATAATGGCTGAACATTGCTTGATAGTATTTTTTTGAAGATCCATTGTTGCAATTAAATTAAAAGTGATTGTTGGATATATTTCTGGATTTATTTGGTTAGTATATCTATCACAACTTCTCTTTTATCTTCATTGGTAAATTTATGCAATCAAACATAATATTATTAGCCATCCCACATCTGATCATATCAAATGAATTCTTTATCAGATGCTCAATTCCTTGTTTCTGTTTCAGTCATTTAATTCTTAGTAATATGTTGTTCTAGTATTATATTCTTAATTCATGATCATATGTAATTTTTGAATTTTATCAGGAGTTTTTTCCAGTCATAATGTAAATTATTCTTAGTGAACCCAGCCTCTAGATAGTGAATTATTAGTAGTTTACATATATAATACTTCATTGGGCACTCATGAATTTTTGAGAGATAATATTGTTAGTAAAAATTTAACTATTCATAAATGATTCTACCAATAATAAGAAGAAAAAAATAGAGATTACACTGAATCATGATAAACTTCATTAAAATATATATACTTGTATAGTTTGATTTTTATTGCAAAATATATATAATTTCCTTTTCTGTATTTGGCTTAATTTGTTTTAAATTAAATTACTATATATATACTAGATAAATTGGCTTTATTTAAATATTTTGTAAACATGTTTCAAATCTTAAGCATGCCATTTTAATTTTAGCATAGTTGCTGACTAAATTTATAATAATAAATTATTTTTTATTAAATTCGTGAGTTCTTGTTGAGCATTTCACTTTCAACAAAAACTTATTTTCCAATAATAACGACAAATCCCAAATTGCTGATTTCTCAAGCTTGTGTTAGATGGCGCTAGAGTGAAAGCTACACTTGTCTTAATTTTAATGAACTAGTAAAAAAAAAAAAAAACACCTATGTAAATATACTGAGAAAGTTTTATAAATCAATTTTATTTTAGTGTTTATTTAATTGAAGCCAGTTGAACTTAAGTTGTTGTTTTTTTCATTAGGGGCTTAGTTATATATTCATGCAAAAAAACTGTACCCATAATCTAATCTCTATTTCTATTAGCTAACAACCTTAAAATTATTTTCAGCTATAATTTTTTGAATCATGGTATTCTATCGGTCTTGTGATTGTTTGTTAACAACTATTAGTACTCAATATATTACACTTGTACAATAAGTGGCATAAACATCTACAGAGAATGTGTATCTCAAAAATTAATTAAACTTCGTAAAACTGTTATCACAAATTATTGTACTGCCTAAATGCCAGTAACTATTGTTAGCAAACTCTATATATGTTAACTGGTGTATATACCATGTAAAACACAAGCAACAGCAAATTCTGCAAGATTGTTATCTTTCTTTGCACTATGAAAAAAATCAATAAATTTAAATCTCCAAGTATTTTTATTATTCCATAAAAAGTTAGAATTTATTCAGCCAGAAAAATTCCACTAGGAGGAACTTCTATTATAGACTGACTCTTAAACTTCAAAGCTTGGTAAACACAAATACAAAATATACACAAAAACACACAGACATATATATGTAGTCAAAAAGTATCCTGTACTTTGACTATAGAATTTACTTTAATCAACTTTTAGAAAAAGCAAATACATTATTATTCTACATAATCCCCTGATTGTCAATACTTTTTGTCCTTCTGTCAACAAGCTTTTGTATTTCCTCATTAAAAATATTTTAGGGTGAACTACAAGCCGTGAATGCACTGTTGTTTTCACTTATTTATCAGATATTAATTTTTATTTTCATAGTGTTTCTTTCAAAGAACAAAATAGATAATAGTTTTATGAAACAAGATCGGGCAAAATCAGGAATATATGGAAAGATCTAAAAAATAAGTTTTTTGAAGATTATCAATAGTATGGAAAGAAATGTGTGGATTTGCCTTGTCATATAACACAACGCATTTTATCTGAATTTTAGACTTGAGCTCTTCAGTGAGTATTGTTAATTGTTCAACATTTTTCTGATAATGTTCCAATACTGACACTTGAGAAACACAGAAAATTGTTAGCATTATTTTTTCTTCTTCACAGCTGGCACTTGTGTGACCTTCTATGAACTTCTCTATTTATTCGTATACCCTTCTTAATAATAAAATGCTTTCTCCATACTGTGAACGTCTTCAATTAATATTAGCACCAGACAATTCTCAGACCACTCTTTTTTCATGCAAATTACAAGTGTTTCTTGCACCATTGTCATATTTAAACTGACCTAACATGTTAAAATGGCATAACAGTGATTGGAGACAGGAAGAGACAGTACGATCAAAAGAGATTTTAATATAACCAGAGTGTGTTTTGACTTCTCATGTATGGGTATATATATTTTAAATTTAATATTTGTAATGGTTAATATAGTTATAAGCTAATTAGTAAATGGGATTGCTGTGTGTATATATATATATATATATATATATATATATATATATATATATATATATATATATATTGAGCTGGATTGATTTCTGATTCAATTGTTTTATTACTAAAATTAAAATGGGAAAACAACTTCATTTTCATTAAATGTCTAATGCTCAATTTTTTATTATTATTTAAAACACATACGCATTTATATTTTAAAATAGATTATTTAATGTTTATAAAATTGATTGTAAAATAGTTTACTTTCACCATCTGTTTTAATCAATTTGATTAAAAACAGGCAAGCTTGCTAATTATATATTCCTGTTGCTTTTATTGTAATTATTCTTAAAGTTAATTCTAAAAAAAAAAGCGGAGATTTAGTTTTGAAATTGTTGTTTTTGTTTCAATTATCCCTGGTTGGAAGTCTTAAATTAGATTGAGTGGGAAATTAATATTTGCCCTGCCTGGAATATAGAATGGACACTAATGAAAGTTTTGCATGGAAAATGTAGCAAGGCAAGGATAGCCCGCCAATTTTTGGAGAGAGAAGAGATTCATTATTAGATACACACTTGGGTTAAGGACTGCTAAGAGTCCGATAGTTTTGAGTAGCTGTTCAGATGTTTAATTGCCTGCTAAAAACTTAAATAATTATTGACAAACTTCATTGCTGTGCAAGATGTCAAAATCTACCGCTATGGTTTTGCCATCATTAGATTGTCTTGCTAATTTGAACAAAGGATGGACCCACAACTATCAGCTCTTCTTCAGTCATGCCATGAACCTTTAAAATAAACACTGCCTCTACCTTGCCACTGTCAAAGGACCTGAAAGATGAACTATTATCAAAAGTGCGCACTCGTCACCAAATCACTAGGACTCTGCCTTACCGTAAGCTAAACTTTTTCCTATTCTAGCCAGGGTAAATAAATTGCGTTTAATTAAATCTCCGCTAAATCTAATGATAAATATGTTTTAAATTGGTATTAATTTTTTTTTAATTATTTATTATCTGTATGTACTTTTTTCTAGTATTTAAAGTGTGTCTTGGAATCTTAGTTTTAAGATTCCAAGTTTGTTTGCAATTTTCGTTTATCAGAGGGTGCATTAGGAGATTGTATTTTATATGTTTAATATATACCTGATTATTTCATTAACTATTACAAAATGCATTGGCAGTTTTCGTAGTCTTTATTTATTCACCTGCCCTGAGTTGTAAAATAAGGAATCTTTAAGCATGTTTTGTTTGCGCTTTTTGTGCAAATAACAAAATCTTTTTGCTGGCTATTTGTTAAGTTATTTCTTCGGGTTGTCTAAAAGTAGTCATCTCTTTCTGGATTACATAAGATCATAATCAAATATCTTTTGCTGTCTTGTAAGTGAGATCAACCATGTTTACTTTGAATGTAGTATTACGCACAGCAGTCCTGCGGCATTTTAACGACAGTAATTAGAATATTACTGCTTGGACGTCTGCGCTGGTTATGTCGATTTCCGGCGGGACAGTATCTGTTTTATTATCCCTGATTCAGGAAGCTAAAGTTGTTGTTCGTTTTGTAATTTTACATTGGGCCAGCAAGAAGATATTTTCCTAACTCTTTCTTCTATTTTAAGTGAGATAATTTTGCTGCCAAAATGTTTTATGCCTTCATGTTTGTTGTATTCTTGTGCACTCTCTGGTAAATATGCGTATATTAACATAAGTCACTTTTATATTCGTGGCTAGATGTCTTCACTCTATTGCATAACTTTTAATAAAATTAATAAATTGTTTAAACTTAATTTGGCTGATGTTTGTCTTTGTGCTTTGATTTCTCAGCTGTCTAAATAATATTTAAGATATCTTGTTCCTCCCTGAGTGTAGTTCGGTGCCCTTTTGATTCGCATATCCTGTCCACCCTAAAATAAATGTCTAGTTCCTTTTTTCAGACTAGTGGTGCCCCCGGGGTCAGTATATGCGAATCTCAAAGATCTTTCTCCCGTTACATATATAATAATTTTTGGCGTGTCAATGTGGAGCTTCTGAGTTTTCAAACCCATGTGAGATTTTGTTTAGACAGTTGAGAAAGATTTCAGGTGTAAGTGGCAAGATCTAGTCGGTAGAGGTTCGATTTTTGTTAATTATTGCATGTATTGTTGGAGCAGTTTGGTAGAATGGGGTTTCGTCTTTTTCATATGACATAAATAAATAAACAATAAATAGCGTATTTTCAAAAAAAAAGTCTGTCTGAGTTAATTTTTTTCGAAGAGTTAAATATATATAGTTCGTCTTTTTCATATGACATAAATAATAAATAAAGTTTTTTTTGTTGTTGTTATAGCAAGTTAGCCTTGTGTAAAAATGGAAGGTAAAGAAGAAGGTGACAGGGCGGCAGGTTTGGAAGAGAACCCTGTTTCGTTTAAATACCCACAGATAGTAGAAAAAAAGAGCGCGAGACACAGATGATGATAAAGTTGTTAATAGAAATGAAACAAAGTTGGCAAGCCGTGATGAAAGAAATACAACAAGAGTTGCTAGAAATAAAACAGAGTCGACAAACAATACTGGAGGAGCTGAGAGCAGAAATGAAAGAAATGAGAAGAGAAATGACAGGAAGAGTAGAAGAAACTCAACAAAAAGAAGTGGAGATGGAAAAGGATTTGAAAAATGAGATGAGTAAAGAGAGTCAGGAAGTAGAAAAAGTAGTTATAAAAGATATAGAAATTGAAGTAGCACAGGAGAGTACTAGGACAGAGAGGGTGGAAATAAAGTTTGAAATAAGTAGAGAGTGGAGAGAGATAGATAGTATGGTGGAGAAAGAAAATCTTGGAGACAGTTATAAGTTACCTCAAGAGGTTAAAAATGAGTTGAGTAAAATAACTGTTAGTTGTGAACAGGGGTTTAAAACTAAGGGAAAGTTTTCGGAATATGATTTTAAAACAGAAATAAAAGCCATTTATAAAGCAATCTTATTCAAGGCATGTAAAAAGTCTGTGGGAAATGAAGTGTTGCCATTTTCTAGTGTTGATATGACTAAAAATAAAGTAGGAAAAGACGAAGAATTGGGAAGCTTCGTTAAGAAAAAGATTCATGTATATACGCTAGAAAGCAAAACAGAATGGGAAAGAGACAAAATCATAAATTCTAGGCAAGTAACATATAAGAGAGGGAAAAGAACTTATTTCAGAAAATTAATAAAGAGTAAAAGAACCACCGGACAAAAGTTAAAGGTTTGGCTGTTAGCAATTGGATGGATTGTTTTAAACAGACAAAAAAAAATTTTGTTAATGATTTATGAGAATGGATAAATGTAAGAAATGAAATATTGTTTTGGTTTTTCATGAGTGCATTCAGCCAAATTCCTAGGGGTATTTTTTGAAATGTTGTTAGTTTAAAAAAAAGGAAAAAAAATTGCAGGAATGTTTTTTTTTTTTTTGATCACATGTTGAGGCAGTTGAGCCGGATTGATTTCTGATTCAATTGTTTTATTACTAAAATTAAAAAGGGAAAACAACTTCATTTTCATTAAATGTCTAATGCTCAATTTTTTATTATTATTTAAAACACATACGCATTTATATTTTAAAATAGATTATTTAATGTTTATAAAATTGATTGTAAAATAGTTTACTTTCACCGTCTGTTTTTATCAATTTGATTAAAAACAGGCAAGCTTGCTAATTATATATTTCTGTTGCTTTTATTGTAATTATTCTTAAAGTTAATTCTAAAAAAAAAAGCGGAGATTTAGTTTTGTATTTGTCATTTTTGTTTCAATTATCCCTGGTTGGAAGTCTTAAATTAGATTGAGTGGGAAATTAATATTTGCCCTGCCTGGAATATAGAATGGACACTAATGAATGTTTTGCGCGGGAAATGTAGCAAGGCAAAGATAGCCCGCCAATTTTTGGAGAGAGAAGAGATTCATTATTAGATACACACTTGGGTTAAGGATTGCTATGAGTCAGATGGTTTTGAGTAGCTGTTCGGATGTTTAATTGCCTGCTAAAAACTTAAATAATTATTGACAAACTTCATTGCTGTGCAAGATGTCAAAATCTACCACTATGGGCTTTGCCATCATTAGAATGTCTTGCTAATTTAAACAAAGGATGGACCCATGACTACCAGCTCTTCTTCAGTCATGCCATGAACCTCTAAAATAAACACTGCCTCTACCTTGCTGCTGTCAAAGGACCTGAAAGATGAACTATTATCAAAAGTGCGCACTCGTCACCAAATCACTAGGACTCTGCCTTACCATAAGCTAAACTTTTTCCTATTCTAGCCAGGGTAAATAAATTGCGTTTAATTAAATCTCCGCTCAATCTAATGATAAATATGTTTTAAAATGGTATTAATTTTTTTTTAATTATTTATTATCTGTATGTACTCTTTTCTAGTATTTAAAGTGTGTCTTGGAATCTTAGTTTTAAGATTCCAAGTTTGTTTGCAATCTTCGTTTATCAGAGGGTGCATTAGGAGATTGTATTTTATATGTTTAATATATACCTGATTATTTCATTAACTATTACAAAACACATTGGCAGTTTTCGTAGTCTTTATTTATTTACCTGCCCTGAGTTGTAAAATAAGGAATCTTTAAGCATGTTTCATTTGCGCTTTTTGTGCAAACAACAAAATCTTTTTGCTGGCTATTTGTTAAGTTATTTCTTCAGGTTGTCTGAAAGTAGTCATCTCTTTCTGGATTACGTAAGATCATAATCAAATATCTTTTGCTGTCTTGTAAGTGAGATCAACCACATTTACTTTGAATGTAGTATTACATGCAGCAGTCCTGTGGCATTTTACCGACAGTAATTAGAATATTACTGTTCGGACGTCCACGCTGGTTACGTCGATTTCCGGCGGGACAGTAACTGTTTTATTATCCCTGATTCAGGAAGCTAAAGTTGTTGTTGGTTTTGTAATTTTACAACAGGCCAACAAGAAGATATTTTCCTAACCCTTTCTTTTATTTTAAGTGAGATAATTTTGTTGCCAAAATGTTTTATGCCTTCATGTTTGTTGTACTCTTGTGCACTCTCTGGTAAATATGCGTATGTTAACATAAGTCACTTTTATATTCGTGGCTAGATGTCTTCACTCTATTGCACAACTTTTAATAAAATTAATAAATTGTTTAAACTTAATTTGGCTGATGTTTGTCTTTGTGCTTTGATTTCTCAGCTGTCTAAATAATATTTAAGATATCTTGTTCCTCCCTGAGTGTAGTTCGGTGCCCGTTTGATTCGCATATCCTGTCCACCCTAAAATAAATGTCTAGTTCCTTTTGTCGGACTAGTGGTGCCCCTGGGTCTATATGCAAATCTCAAAGATCTTTCTCCTGTTACAATATATATATATATATATATATATATCCATTTAGTAATTAGTTTATATATATATATATATATATATATATATATATAAACTAATTACTAAATGGAATCAATGTATATATAAATGACATATTTTGCGGGTTCATCCATGTTAAAAAATTTAACGTTTATTCAAATCAGTGATTATAGCACCTCTACAACTATCTTTCTACCTTTTATCAACCAGTGGATGACTTGTGTGACCAAGTCAAAATGTTGGAATATTAATATTTAAAAAATTTTTAACACGGACAAACCCGCAAAATATGTTGTTTATATATGTAACCCGTGAAAATCTTCATTTCAACATATATATATAAATGCATGACCAATATATATATTGATGTGCAGTAGTCAATCAGAAATAATTTTTCATGCTGAATATAAATAATTGCAAACCTGTTCAAGCTACCATTAATCAAAAGGTAGCCTTTTGTGATTAGTCACTTATAGGTTTGCTATTGTTTTATTCAGCCTGCAGAACCATATCTGATTGATTGCTGCATATTAATACAAATTGGCAGTGAATTTAACTTTGTATATATAATGGTGATCCCATTTAGTTTGTATACATTCTTTTTTTTTTCATTTCTAATATTTTTTATACAATTGTATATATTAACATAATATTATCATTCTTTTTCTAAATCATATTTGACTTTTTAAAATGATATAGTTAAATCAACATGTATTTTTCACTACACTCACTGTTTTTTTCTTTCTGGTCTATATTTCAACAATGAAATTAATGTTGTTTAAATTAGAATTTGGAAAATAATTTGTTTTTGGATAAGCATTCTCATTAATGTTTAGATAAATATTTTCTTTGCCAAAGTAATATTTGTATGCATAAATACTTATTTTTTTGTGCTTTCTTTTTTTTTTTTTTTGTTATTTACCAAATATTATTTTAATACCAAAATCACATTTTTTTTGTCATTTGTTCTGTTAACTTAAACATTTTTCTATATTATGTGATTTCACAATAATTTGAATAAACTTAAATTGTGGTATGTATAGAAAAAAAAATTCTACTTACAATGATGTGAACTTAACCCATTGGAGAATCATTTTAAATTACAAGTTACTTTCATTCCAAATAAACACACAGAAAGGAGTATTCCAACTCCTGGAAAAAGAAAAAAAAGTTTTACAAATGAGTTTTGTAATGATTATACAAACTAATCTGTTTGGCACAATACATATATGCAACCAAAAAGTTCGCTGATCAATTTTTTTGATTACTTGATATTTTACATACTGTCTTTTAATGTCTTCAAAAGAAAACTTTTCTTTCTGCATTACTTCAACTTCATATCTGGTTTTAGCTCACCAATGTATTCAATTCCCTGCCAATAAAATCAACATTATATTTCATAAGAATATATTTTCTGACATTTTTTTGTAATGTAGATGGGAATATCTTCCAAATATTCTTAAAGAAAGTCCTCTTTTGTTTTATAAGTCCAATCCAACAAATTTATGATTTTATAATTGTGAACACTATAGTTTGCTTTTATATTTTTGAAATTTTACTTTCAAAAGTAATTTTTATTAGTTAAAAGATTACAAAAATTTTTGGGTGCACTTACCCATTGAGAATTACAAAGCATTCATTGTTACAAGGTAAAACAATTATTGCCCAGGTTTATATAAAATACATATACTTGATAACAATTATATCCATAAAAGGGTGGCTATAATGTTGATTAATGTGTATCTGTACATGGGTAGTACATGGATCTATATGTCTCAGCTGCTGAGAAGTTATCCAACACCCAATGACTTCATCCCTGGGGCCCCAAAGCAAAGACCCAAATGCTTCAGCTGAATTGGTGGACAAGTCTAGCAATGCACCAACCACCACAATTGGCAGCAAGGTCCAAGGCCCAAGTCCATTAAACAACAAACTCTTGACCTACAGCCAAGCCATGTTAAAACCATTCTAGATACTCTGTCTCCCAATTAACAGTCTAAATATGCAGGGACCACATTTGGTCGACCTGCTCAGAATTGGACAGCCAACTAGGAAAAAACTAACAAGTAACAAGCACAGATCCACCATGCCCAAAAGCAACCTATCAGGAAAACACAGCAGCTGACCAGAGCAGGAATGGTGCTGAGACTTTGACCAGGTACCTTCACAGCAGGTTTTCTAGGTAGTGGCAATAATTTTCAACAGCCTGCACCAATAAACCAGGTTCCTAATAACTGCCACCACCCCTGAGAAAAAAAAGGGAGTGCAGACCCATGCCCCCAAAATTATTGCAGCAAAAACTCCATTAAAGTTACAAAAATTGGCACAGGCCCAAAGCAAACTAACCGCCTTACAAATGCTCTAAATTTTACAGTTAACTAAGGAAACTAAATATTAATGAACTCAAGTCAACACTGTCCTAATAAACAATCTATTAAGGGGGTGCAGCAGCCTCTCAGGGCAAAGTCCAATGGAGGGCAGTAACTTTCACCTGCATGGCACATATCCCCAGGCTGGGCAATGATTGCTGACCATCCCCACAAATGGACCAAGCCCTTCATGACCACCACCACCACACCCAAGGAAAAGAAGAGGAGTGCAGATCCGTGCTTACCAATGCAACAGTTGATTCATTGTAGTCTGGAATCAAGCCAGATTTATTTGCACAATATGAGTACACACCATTTTTCCATATCACCTTGCATAGTGAGGTCAATAGAACTGAAAGTCTGTCTGTAATCATTATCAATCTCCTGTGTATGCAAATGTTCACAATACCCGTTCAACTCACCCAACTATAAAGTCCTTCAGAGTTCACTATGATTCTTATTTGTTGATACAAATTGGATTCCACTTCTTTGGATTGAATTCTAGGTCTTGATTAGTAATCAAGAATTTGGTTCTATAATCTGAAAGTTTGATGTTAAACTTTGGAATAATCTCAATAATTGTTGAATTAAAAGAGGATGAATTATTTGTAGCTTCAATGTCACTGTTTAGGTCTAATACATCATTTGTACTAATTTTGCTTGTAAATCATTGTTTTTTAGCTCAGGAATCATTTCATTGTAATTCTGTTTGATTTAGGAAAAAAAATCCATTTTTTCTGGTGCCCCACTTGCACCGGAAGTGGACTAATAACTTCTGTTATGATCATCGGAGAAACTTGATTTTTGTGCAGGAAGATAGCTTAAGTCATAATCTATAATATTCAATTCTACAACTGAGATCGAATTAAAATTCAAAATAATTTATTTGGCCTGCACTGATTTGCCACATTCGGCAACTTCCGGTTCGACACAACAATATCGTAACTTTATTCCTATTTACAATTTAACACTGGGATTTTTTTTTCTTAGTTTTATGATTAATTTTTGTATCTATAATGTTCCTTAGACTGTTTTCTGTCTTCCCTGACTGATTTTCAATCAATGAAACCTGTTTAACATTATTAATAACTGATGCAAAGATAAAAGTCTTAAAACTACGTTAACATTTTTATTTTCTATATTTTCAATGAGATTTGGTGTCCAACACTTTCTCTTTTTATTCTATCAACAAAATTAGATTTCTAGTGTCTCTATTCCTTTTAGAATTATTTGGTTTCATTTAAAACTATTTTTCAAAATTTATGTTACTCTAATGATTCTAAGAATTACTTAACCTAGCTTTTGCCTATTTGTAGTGACAGCCATTTGCATAAAACAGAACGATAGGTAATTTCAATTATTTTGAACGAAAACTGATTTAAAATTTCTTGTAAACATTAAAAAACAACAAAACAGGTATTCACTTACATCTCACTAAACCTTTCTTCTATGAATTCAAAACTAAACTTTAACTTTGGTGAATAAAAACTGGGAGCCTGTATCATGTGATGTGATGTGATGTGATGTAGCTTCTCCTTAAACGAAGTCAAGAATCTCTCAGCAATTATACCCAGAGAAACCTGTTAGCCACTTCATTTCTAACTTTTCCCATATTCTGCTCCATCCCATTTCCACAACATAATCTTTGTCAACTCTATGGCTTTTATATCTAAATCCCCCTTATCTTTTCCCAAATCCAGCATAAAAACCAATAATCCACTTTCTGTATAATCTTTTTTTTTCCCCTAACTTCATTATATGTATGTACCCTTTCTGTTTTCAAGCATTTACATTCAATTAACAGATGCCTAATATTTTCTATTCCTCCTTACATAAATATATTCATAATGCCTTTATATTGCATAAATACAGTATCCAAGTCTTACTTCCATTCAATAATTTGGGTAACATAACAGTTCTATGCACATTTAAAATATTTGCAGTAATTATTTTTTCATGATAAAATGTTTTATTTTCTAACTTTTTAAAATCACCAGTAGCATATTGGAGCCTGCTATATCTCAATGGCTAAGCTAAAACTACTTAGGTATTGAAATTAATTTATGTTCTCAAATTAATAACCATCAAAGCTAAAACTTGCTGAGGATTTTACTTACTAACTGATAAAAAAACTTGAGTTATTTTGAACATTAATTATTAAATTAGTCTTTAAATGTTATATTCAAAACATTGAATATATTTGATTAATTAACTTTAAAACTGGCAAAAAATAGTACTCTCATCAAACTAATGTAAATTCAGAATTCATCTTTTAATCAGTTAAAATTAAAACTTCCATTAACAAACCTGTTTCCATCTTGAGCCCCCATCATCCATTTCATTAATCTGCCTATGGTGCTTCTGATGCTCTAAAAATATTGAATTTCTGGTAACTGTTTATCAATATCTGGATGCAATCTGCTCAACAAAATCCTTGAATGTGCTTTTAGTGTAATGGATAATAATGATATTCCATGCTAATAACTACAAACTTGTGTATTTGTTTTATTTTTAAAAAACTTGGAATAATAGCATTGATATTGTCAGAAAGTATCCATATTTTTCCATATATTTCTTTAAAAAATTAATATTTTAAAGGCAACATATCACCAATATGTTTTAAAACTTCTCCAGGTATTTCATCAGAACTTGCAGTCTGCCAAAAACTGCTTTGACTTCATTAAGCTGAATATTTTTATCCAAATCTACACGAATAAATAAATAGATTACCTATTAGAAATTATCATTGCCATCATATAACAGTGGCCATTGTTAGATTTAATAAAATTGTAACACTGGTTTTCAAATCAATGTGTTGATTTCACTCCTTTAAAAAAATATCTAGAGTGACGAAGATCAACAAATAAATGTTTTAATCCATTAATCATTTTAACCCCAAATAAAAAAGCAGTCTAAATACTTTAAAATAAATAAGAATTTCTTATTCATGATGCCATGCTTTAAAAACAAACAAACAAAGTAAAATGTAGCAATGAACAAATGAAAAGCAACTCATATTTTGTTTTAACCAAATGGATAAAAGTTGATTTACTGAGAAAGTGAAACAAATTGTAAGATTTGTAAAATTACACTATTTTAAAAGTAATACACTTAATTATTACAAAAATCAAAACACAATTTATGAGTTTTAAAATATTAGTTTAAGAGAGGGTTCAAAATAAGCTTGTAGAGAAAAGAAAAAATAAAACAGATAGGCTAGTAATGAATATAAATACACAAAGATGAATTATATACAAGTTTCCGAAAATTGAAAATAAGTTTTTGTATTTATAATTCTTTTTTTATAAATACATTTAACGAGGTTTAGTTAAAATTAAATCTAGTAATCAGATGTTAAATGAAATACAGCTAATTACTAGTAATTAATGGATTAAAGTAAAACAAGAATAAAGAAATAAAAACAAGAAAGCAACTGTGACTAAGAGTAATTGGAAAATATGTTATCACTACGCATTTAATATAGATATATATATATGCTTTTAACTTTATTTTTTTAAAAAAATAATAATATAGATATATATGTAGAGAAGAAAAAAAGAAAAGAACAATACATTGGCTAAGAGTCAAAATGCATATAGAAAAGAAAATAAGGTAAAACGTTTTATATGGAAAAGTTTTGACTTATAGCAGTTATCTCTCACGGCAGTATTTCAATGATAGTTATTTCATTTACAAAAAAAACAGCTCTTAAAAGTACTTTTCAGTGTTAATTTAAGACAAATTTCTGTATGATGGAAACCTGCAACGCCACGATACTAAGGCTACCAGAACTGAATCAGTTATAGCTTGACTATACATCCTAATCCATCATGAAATGCTCTGTCTGAAAATTATAGAAGTGTTTTCACATTGCCTGCAATTATCAAGATTATTAATGAAGTAGAAAATTATGGAATGCTAACAAGATGGGAATTAATACTGAATAAGTCAGTACTGAGCATTTAACAGCTAAGATTTTCATCTTAATAGCACAGAATAGGATAAATATAGAATAATAGACTATGGTATATACTTATATCCATAACTAATAGTGAGCTTATTGAGTTATCAAAGAAGCTATGGCAAAACTTTTTTGATTCTGTATATGTATAAATAAGAAGTCTATGTAATTTATAAATTCTAATAAAATATTTCTCTTTATTCGTTTTTATTATAAATATCTCATGTCTTTTTAAATTACTAATAGTATGGGGGAAATTATTACTTGTATTTTAAATATTACTATTTTTATTTATCAAATAAATTTGTAAGAGAGAAATGTAAATATGTTGATAATGAAGAACTTATAAATAAATAGGAGATCGATATCTATCATGACTGAAATTTAATAATTATCCTAATGCTTTTTCCGATATCCGATCATAAGTTAAATATTTACCGATTAGGATTATTTTTGGTAAATCATTTTGTTATAGAAATGTCTGTGCCATTCTTAATTCATGGATCTCATTCCAAATCTAAACAAGAACAATATGCTCTCACCTTAAGAAATTATGCTCTGAGTTGGATAAATGCTGGGAAAATTGAGAAAGTTGTTTTCAGAGGGTAATGTGGCTGTAGTATTCTTTGAGAGTTGAAAAAGATGCTCAAAGTAAGGGAATAATAGAATTCAAACCCTATATAAAAATGTTTTTGGATGAGAGGGAAGTATTTCTTTGAAAAAAGATTGGTACATGGTGTTTAGAAAATAAACCTTCAGCATTCTATATAAAAGTTCTATAATTGATACATAGTTTGATCATTAGCAGCAGCATCTTAATTAAATTAATTTAAATATTTTTAAATGTTTATTAAGACTTTTTTTACAATGGTAAAGAGAGCAGTTTTGAAATGGGTGACATGTTTAAGTTTCATGAAAAGAAATTACTTATATGCAGAGTCTCACAGAGGGGAGGGAATAAGATGCTGATGTCCTATGCCCCATAATATTGGGGGCCTCAATAGTCTTATAGAAAATCGATTGAAATACTACAGACAGCTACCACTTGTATAAATAAACAAGAACGAGTATTTTATGTTCTTTCCATTAAGTTACAATATCTCAAAATACAAAACACTGTCAACCCTAATTACTGTATTGTTGTGGTTGCCTTCCCTAAAATTTAAAAGTGTTTTAACACTGCACAAGCTTTACTGTGTAATTTAATACTACTGTTTTGACACTACTAAATGCATATTCTACAGTCAACTGTTTATAGTGAACATTAACATTCTATGAAGTTTATTTGGGCATTTTTATGGTTTTCAGTAAGTTATTTACATTTTGTAAAGTGTTTAAATATTATTACAAATTATATTGAGAAAGTCATCATTCTGATGTGCAATATTGTTCATTCTTAGATCCAGTAAAAGAACTAAATGTATAGATAGCCTTTGTACAATGAAGAGACATTGGCGCAAGCAAGAGACAGAAAAAAAAAGTAGGCTGCAATAAAAAAAAAAATAGGTCTGATAATGATTTGTTTTTTCCCGGAAGAAAAACCAGAAGCATTATTTGAAAAAGCAAGCAGCTGTAATAATTATACAACTATGCCAGATCATCCAAAAAGAGTAAATGAAATAGAAGTACAAAATCCCATAAGAATAAGAATAGATAGTAAAGAAGCTTTACCAAATGAAGATAATAGCTTTGCTGCAAATCTGAATAATGAAACTGTAATTTCAGAAGAAGAAATGGTGAATATTAAAATCTTAGTTTTTGGTATTGGAATTTTTGATAAGAATAATCCAGCCAATTAAAATCATTTTTAACAATTAAGTGGTTTCAAATTCTGCAAAATATTGAGAATGATACATCAAGCCATGCATTTCTATATAGTTTGCTTTCAAGAAGACTTGCAAACAGTAAAATTTGCTATAGAGATTGGTTGTGTTGGAGCATCCAAAAGCAATCAATTTATTGTGTGTCATGTTATATTGTGAAAAGGAGGGTGCATCTGTTTTCATATTTAACTGATAAGCTGGGATATACTTATTCAAAGTGGTTGGTAAAAGCTATATGATTGCATACAATCTCATAAAAATTCTATTACAAACAAAGAAAATTATGTTTTATAGAAAAATTCACATAAAAATGCTTTAGAAAATAAAGGAATAAAAAAATTGCTTCTAAATGAAATTAATGACCAAACCATACATTGGAAAAAGTTGTTGGAGTACTATCTGAAAGTAATATTTTTATTGCTAAAAGGATATTAGCATTTTTTGTGAATCTGAAAAACACATTGGAAGTCCACGTAATGGTAATTTTCTTGGTATAATTGAATTGTTAAGTAAATATATATAATATTGGCAAAGTATGTTTTGAAAGTTAAAGCTCATCAAGAAGAGAACAAAAAAGAGGAAGTTCTCTATCTTTCACCAAGAGTACAGAATGAATTTATTAATATTTGTAGTTCATTTGTTCAAAGTAAATTATTGAGAAAGTGAAGAAGAGTAAATATTTTTTTATTAGATTCATCTCGTAAGAAACAGACAGTATTAATAATTTGGTATATCAAGTTTAATGAATTGGCATTTTCAGTCGGAAAAAGATTCATATGCTTTTATTATTTCTCAGAAATAATGGGCCAAGAAATAGCTATTCGACTATTAAATTTTCTTCAAGAATTAAAATTGAATTATAAAAATTGTGTGTGACAAAATTACAATAAAGAGACAAATGGCAGAAAAATATAATGGTACAAAAGCACTTCTTTTAAAAGAAAATAACCATTGCATATTCTCTGGTTGTGGTAACCTCACTTTAAACTTGATAAGAGTAGATTCCATAGACTATAGCAAAGAAGCAATAATTTTCTTTACTATGGTTCAGCAAATTTACACTTTCTTCAATGGAAGTCCAAAGAAATGGGAGATTTTTTTTAAAAAAGCACTTATCTGGGTATTCGTTACATAACATTTTGAAAACAAGATGGTCAGCAAGACTAGATGCAGTAAAACCAGACGCTTTAAACTTGAAATTTATATGATCTGTCTTGAAAGAAATCATTTAAAAAACCTTCAGAATGCTATTTATGTCCACAGCTTGGTTGAAAATACTAAAATTATTGCACCCAAAAAATCTTGTAATTGAGGCTCGTAAAGCAATGTTGTATGTAGGGAAAGATAATATTGAGAACCTAATTAATGATATACAAGAATTTTGAAAAAAACATGGAAATCCTTTTTTGAGGAATGCAGACAAATAGCAAACTGAAAATGATATTATTGCTGTTCTTGAAATAAATCATAGACTAAAAGGCCAAAAATCTGCTGAAGAATCTGTACAATTAAATGTTTTTAATAAAATTATTAATTCAATAATAGATGGGCTTCTTAGTCGATTTCAAACAATTTCTTCAATTTGCTTTTTCTTTGAGGTTTTATGGAAAATTAATAATATGGATCAAGACAACATAACTTCAAATGCAAAAGTATTGCTAGAGAAATATAAAAATGAAATAAGTGAGGAAATCGTTGAAGAAATAATACTGTTAAAGCAAATTTACAAATTCGATTTTAAATTAAGTATGCAACCAACAGAATTAATTAAAAAAATTATCAAGATGGGGTTTTTAAACATTTTTCCAGATATAGCAATTTTGCTACAGATTTTTCTAACTTTGCCTTTGAGTGTAGCAGAAGTTGAAAGATCGTTTAGTGTTTTAAAATGAATTTAAAACTTTCCTATCATCAATGCACCAGAAATGACTTATGAGATTGATTGCATTTTAAATTACTCTGACATAATTGCTGAATTTGAAAATGGTAAAGCTCTCAAAGCATAAGTAAAATCAATTATTTTTCTAGTTAGTTAAATTAAATTTTTTTTTTTTTTGGCCAAAATTGTAATTTTATTTTTGAGGGGCCTCAAAAATATTAGTTGCCCCTGGTTTTATAATTTCTTTGCAAGAACCTGCTTATATGCATGGATTTATTCATTTTTCTGTAAGTCATTAGTGTAAGCACTATCCACTTTAACAGTACAATAGAAAATAAAACTTGCTTCAAAATATTTAGAAAGTAATAAACATTAATAATCATATTTCACTCAGATTTAAAGAACAACTACTGCCATAATAGAAACATTTTCTTTCATAAATTTTGAATTTTTACTTATAAAAAATTGAACTTTAATTATTATGTTACATAATTTGGCAACCCACCCATTTTTTTTTTTTTTGCATTAGTGTAATTATAAATAATCATTGGAGCACTAATACATGTACTCAAAACTTTTGACCATCACATTAGTAAGTTAACACTGATAACTACTATCATTTTTATAAGCCTAGCTTTTTTGATCATTACCAATTGTCAATACTAATTTGAGTCATATATTTACGTAAAGTCTTTATCCATTGTAATTATATATATATGTAATCAGTTTATTTTATATGTATATATATGGGTGAGTGTGTGTTAGATGCTCAAAATAATTTTTTTTTATTTTTTTTTTAGATGAAAGCATTGATTTTTTTTTATTATTAAGTTAATAATATGAAATAATAAATTACTGAAACAAGCGCTTTTTTGTACCATTTATATATGAAAATACATTTGCATCCGTATTACTCCGTATTATGTCACAATTACAATTATAATCACTTATTTAAATAGTGCTTAAGGCAACTGTAAATACATACAAGTTTCGTAACAAATTTTCCAAAGTCGTTATTCAAAAACTTTTGAAAAAAAATAAATAAAAATACTAACTTTAGAAATTCCTCTTCAGAAAATTATAAAAGCTAAATGAAATAATAAAACAATTATATTACATCAATTTATAATAATCAGTCAGTATTGTAATTCGAAATGAAGGTAAGTTGTTTTCTTTTAAAAACACTATAGAGATAGGTATTTACATACAATAATGGTTTTTTTTTATAATTATTGTATAAATTTAAAACTGACTTTCGTAAATAGTTATATAAGTCTTTATCATATAAGATTTGTTTTGACTTAATAAAGCAAATTAGGTTTTTGAAACTTTAAATGGAATATGATCCACTCATGTTGAAAATTTTTATAACTCTGTAGCTTATAATACTTATTAAAATTTGGCTATTATCAGATTTGTTTTATTCTTTCACAAGATATTCTTGAAGCTGAAGATTTTTACTCATTTTTTTTAAAGTGTTTTATTTAATATATATATAATTTGCATGCATATGTTAGAATGCCAGTGAAGTATGTTATTCTTCTTTGTTTTCTGATCTGGTTAGCTGAGCAACATAATCAAAACTGTATTATTTCGTTCGGTTTTCTATAAAGTTATTACAGCTAAACAACCAAACTGAAATAAAATTATTACATATATTGTCATTTACTAAGATGGGAGAGAAATATTATTTATTACAACTTTTAAAAACGATTGAGTTTAATGATATATATATTAAGCAATATCTGTATTAAAAGTTATTATAAAAATATAATTATTTCACGCAATATCAATCCAAAATACAGTAAATAAATATTTTAAATGGTAACTTTATTCAGAAGTACTTTCAACTAACTCAAAATTGTCGTGGTCAACTACTAAAAATTTAAAAATAACGTTACAACAATACGTCAACTAAACATTTCCCCCACAATTCATCAATTGTATAATTCCCACAATTCACTAATTTTAATATTTGCTGCTTGTCTATTAATCAAATGTTGTTTATATTTATTAATTAATAAAACTTCTCTAATTTTACGTTTATTATGGTTTCTTTCAATCCCCATAATTTTAATATTACTAAAATCAAAATTAAATCCATAATTACAAATTTTATTATGATCAAAGAATACAGAAGACGAAAAAAAAAAAGACGAAATAATTGTTGTAATGTTATTTTTGAATTTTGAATAGTTCACAACGACTACTGGCTAGTTGAAAGTACTTCTGAATAAAGTATATTTAAAATATTTATTTACTGGATTTTGGATTGATATTCCGTTAAGTAATTATATAGATATATAACTGGAATAAACTTTACAATATTCGATATATATATATATATGCGTGTGTGTGAAAATATCTGAATAAAAATAACATTTAGTTTGACTGCATAAAATGTATTAATAAAGAGTAGCATAGTTTTATAATTATTTTTTAAGAGTAGCATAATTACCAGTAGAATAGTATAAAATGAATGGATCTGCAAGTTAATCAAAATTAGAACCTTCTTAATTTGATTTGGAATCAACAATGATGAAATTGACACCGTTTCTATAATCATTTCCCAGCATATTTTGAATTCTATTCGGATATCAGATATTTAATTCTATACATAAGATATTTAATTCTATACTTAAAATGATCGATTTGAAAATTGTAGTTTTTCAAATCTAAAAAGCGTTGTTAGCCAGAGATCATTGCACCCGCCTTGCAAGCAAGTAGTTTTTTTGCAGACGGGTGTGGGTTCACGTCCCGGCGATGCTATGACATATGAGAAGAAAAAAAATTTCTTTTGAATATAAGAACTTCAATATATATATATTAGAGCTATCTAAAACTTCAGAAAGTTGTAAAAATCTATTAAAATATTATTCTGTTGCAAGTACTTTTGGAAACAGTTATAAAAAAATTATAGAATATATACTACTTTTTAATTCTAGTAGATCTTATAATTTTGATAATGATTTCATGAAACAGTGGCAGTGGGAGAATGACAGATTTTAAAAACTAGAATTCATGCATCGTGACCGTAATTGTTCGAATGTCTTATAAACTCGCAAGCAATAAAATTATGTTTTTGCTTACTAGTATAAATTCCAATAATCTTGGGAAAATAGCTAAATAATCTTTGATACAGTACAGGATTAATAATACTAAACCTAGAAAAAGGGGTTGATGAGAATTCTTTCTCCATCCATTAATAAAAATATAGATCTAGGACATTTTGATTCTCGGCAGCAATTGAAAGATTTTATAAAATTTGATTTCAGATCTATCTATATTTTACGTGAATGTATTTCTGTCCATGTCAAATGTCCATAACCAAAAAGATCTATTAAATAAAGGACAAATTAAAGCTAAGAAGTAATACGGAAAGCATTAATTAAATGACTTCATCTGTTACTCAAGTTATCTAAATATACTTACTAGCCCACCAACGGTTTTAAACTATACCTAAAAATTTAAAAAAAAAAAAATTTTTAGAAAATAGTAGAATTATGTCTGTAATAACATTTTTTAAACTATTTAATCTATTTTATTAGAAGTCTGTATATAGCAGACATTTATTTTGCCCTTATTTCTTGTATATTAATGTGTGATTTTATCTATATGATCACAGTAAAGTTTCTCTATCAGCAATTTTAGACTACTCTATATAAACTTTAGTAAAGCAATCAAGAAATCTAGCAGTAAATAGTGAATCATGCATGTAATGTTACTTTCTAAATTTGAATCTAAATGTGGAGACTTCTCTTTCACAGCAATCTTTACATTGTTACTAATTTCTTTTTTTTTTAGTGGGCTTTTTAAATAAAATTATATTTTAAATCCAAAATATGGCTGTATATACAAACTCAATATTCAGATTTGTACTTAGTGCTAATTGTAAAATAGTATGATTTCCTTAATGATGTCAGTCTTTATTGGTAGTGTTATTTTAAAATTTGAACTCATTATGCATTATATATTTTTTTATTATTTATGAAAAACAGATAAAAAATATTGCATATAATAAATGAAACTTATTTTCTAAATACAAGAGAACTAAACTGGATTTTGCTGAGCATGATTTGATGCAGCAGTAGAGTCACAGATTCTGGTGATCAAATGCATGGATCACACTATGTTCTGTCACTACCAGCTCATTCCATTTCTTATTCACCCTAAATCAAGAAAATCATTCAATTATTTTTTATTATAATTAGCTTTTTTACTGTATTAAATTAATAAATATTTAGTAAATAGCAAAAATCATTAAGAGAACTTCTTTTTTTTTTCTTAAATGAATAACATCAAGAGAAAAATCAAGGAAGCTTGTTTTATTACGAATGACATCAACTCAATAAATAGAAAGACACTTGTTTTGCCAATTCCAAAAAAAATGGATAATATAAAAAATAGTTTTGCATACATTTGCATATAATAACGTTGGTGATCTAAAGAGACTATGATTATGGAATCACAAAACTCTGAAAGCGCTAAGTCTACATAAATTGTTATAGAGAAGTTTCACCGCAACGCATCACTGTATTATTAATTAAATGCACTTAATAATAAAATTTAATATATTTTACAATGTAATAAAATAAAATTACTATAAAATTAATGGTTCAGTAATGATTTTTTAAAAAAAAAAACTAACCAGTGAAACAAAACTTCTATTTTTAATAGTGCTTATGCTGTCCATAAAGCGTTACTTTCTCAACAAAATGTTTTATGCAAGAAATGTTGATTCCTTCAGATCGTATGTCAGAAAAACTCACACACCGATACAATAAATAATTCAACAATAGTTAATAAATATACAATTTCTTTTAAATGTCAGAGTTAATACTTTCATCTGCTTAAAAAATTCGCAATTCACTGTGTAAAAATGATACATGGTTACTTTTAAAAAATGCTAATGGAATTAAATGAAATCTCATTTTCTGATTTAAGAAAATAAGTTCTAGTTATATATTATAATTGTAGCTATTTATCTTTTTATACTTTTATAAATTATTTAGATGAGAATCAGGTTTTATAAATAATATATTACCATTACTATTACATGAATACTATGAGATTATTTAACATAATTTGATGTTTAGTTAATATTATTTTGAATTCTGAATTAGTTAATATAGATAAACAATTTAAACCAAAATCACAAAGTATGCCTTATCAATATCAAATGGGCAATTTAAATTTTTCTTCAATTAGCCAAATAATAATATTCTTAACTAGATAAAACTATGACAAATTTTCTTATACCTGTTAACAAGTTTATGGAAATGTGGAAAATAAACACTACTCACTGAACTAGTAATCTTCTAGGCGAATGATTTTATAGTTATTTAATATTTTTTTAATTTAAGTATATAAATAGTAGACAGATAAATTGTCAAAATATCAGTAATCTGAATAGAAAATGAACAATTACTTGATTTTTTTTTCTATACTGGATTTGATTCTTAGATAAAGTGCACCAACACTACACCAAAGATTAAAATATTGATAAAATGATTTATAAACAAGACGTGGTTGAAATCAACATTTAGAAAGATAGTTTTATGTACTGCAATATTTATAAACCTCCCAATGTTAACGAATCATACTATTACTCATCTTGATCTTCCTATATTTTCTGTATTCATAAGAGATTTCAGTTCTGATAGTAATCTATGAGGATATTTAAATAAGGATTAAACCACATCAACTCTTACAAAAGATCGATTTGAACAAGATGGACCATTCATTCAAGGATAATGAACAGAAGCTAGTAATGAATTATGTTTTATTTTAATAAAAAATGGTTTATCAATATTTTCTGTATTAATGATATTAAATCATTTACATTATAACGAATATGGATCAACTCTAATCAATCTTGGAATCCACAGTTCTATAGTTGAAGATTTTTTTTCTGAGATAAAAATTGTTTAAATCTAATTGGAATCAGTATACTAGATACCTTGATCTGAATATTAATAGAATTGCTCCAATTTATTTTTGTTATGATAAGTTTGATAAGCTCATTGCAATATCTACTAGATAATAAATATATCTCTCATGGATCTCAAAAACAATTTATTCGACGTTAAAGTAAAATCAGAAGTATTTTTATGATCATTTTTAATTTATTAAAGATACATACATTGGTGACAAACTTATGAAACCACTAGATAATATCAGATAAGAAAAGTAGACAGAAATTATAAAGAAACAACACTTTACAAAATTCAATAATAAGATGGTCATTTTTACAAAACTTGGTGAATGTAAAAGTTCCTCTTTTACTGTTAATTAGGTTGTTAATCTTAAGTATCACACTTCTAAACCCAAGACTGATTATATAAGAAAAAGTATTATTAAAGCAAAATTGCAAGCTTCTCTTTTAACGTTTCTTAATATCAATCTTAGAAAACTTGAAAATTGCCATAAACTTAAAACCGGCCTTCTGTTTTTTAAAGCAGGAAAATCTCCATGATCAGATATATTTCAATTAGTCTTTTTTAAAAATATAGAACCTAATTTAAAGTATGATTGGTTAAACTATTCAATAATATTATTTATACAGAAACTATTTCAACAATTTGGCATAAGAATACAACTATAAAAATGTATTTAGCCAAGAGGGAACTTTTGTAAATACGTTTTATCTTTAACAACTGACATTAAAAAGGCTTTCCATATAAATAAAAACTGTGAAAGTTTTATTAATCTAACATCAGATTATGATTTTATTGAAAAAAATTAACTTCTACTAGAAATTTTTAAAATTCTTAACTATAAGAAAACCATCATTTTATTTTTTACCCAAATACTAAACAATGTAAAAAATGAAGTTAATGATAATCATAGGAGATTCAACACTTTACATAATTGGCCATTATAAGGTTTAGTTTTCTTATCTATTATATTTAATATATTAATGAGCATTTTCAAGAATCAAGTGGAGAAAATTCATTTGTGATGACGATGGTGTTTTGATTTCTCATAAAGATTTCTTGCCTGAAATAGAAAAGTTTCTCAAAAAAAAAAAATGAAAAAAAATAACTTTTTTAAAGGCTAAAATCTTATTCTTTGTATTTACCGTTAAATTTTGTTTTTCTATTAAAATCTTATTCTTAATTCAATAAAAAGAATGAGCTCAATTTGTATCAAAATAGTAAAAAAAACATCTCTTACTTAAATATATTTTTTTGCAATAATAGATTGAAACGTAATCTTATCTCTAAGTATTAATGGATAACTTTGGGACACAGTTTCATTTTTTTTAATGATATGATTAAATAAAAATTAATTTTTAAAAATCAGCTTCAGAATAAACTGGCTGGCACTCATTAAAATTGTATATAAGTATATTATGAATGCTATGCTTAATACTAGCATATTCAGTTGATGAAAATTATGTTCTTACTTAGAGAAAAAATTTCCACACGTAACTCCTGGACACTCAAATATTATCCTGGAATATATTATAAGCATACTCATTTCTACTCTTTTGCATGGCTTCTTCTTTTTTTTTTACATATTTCTTGCCAGCTATTAGATGTTGCCTCACAAAAATTACAAAAAAAGCTATTAAATAGAACCAATAACTCAAGATATAATTTAATCACTTAAGATTCATTTGAAATCAAGATCCTCTTTTTTGGATGTTCAACCAAGAATCTAAAATTGATCAATTTTGAAAAAATGGAATTTTTATGAGATTCAAAATACATTTATTTTTCTTGATCGGAAGGTAAAGCTACATGCATTTGTTCTTTTTAAGACACAACTGAAGTCTTATCAACAGATTCAGTATTTTTCATGTTTATTGTGCTCATCTGCTAAATAAATAAAAATTAATCATCCAAAGAATTATATAAATGTGAACAAGCAAACTATGACACACACAATCAATGATTGCCAAATCTATGGTTAAAGTGGAAGAATTGAAGAACTTAATGAAGCCACAACTGAATATACTTCGTATTTAGAATCTCTACAAATTCCTTTATAATATAACATCCATATACTAAATAAATAATTGAAGTCAATAGATAGATAGATATAATAAATTAGATGAAAAGATTTTTGTCAAATAAAAGTTATATGATTCAATAAATGATATAAATCAATAAGTTTCTGATATGTCACCAAACCAAATTGTTGAAAATTTTGTGAAAAATTTATATTTTAGCCATTTAAAAGAAATTACAATTTACTACGTAAAATTTTTAATGATTCTTAATTATTAATTAAAAAATACTGGTGGAATCTAACGTAAAGATTATTTCTTGATTTGTGAAAACATTCTAGTTATTTGTCTCTCTTTCTCTCTCTCTCTCTCTCTCTCTATATATATATATATATATTCATCTAGCTATCTATCTAACTGTTTATTTGTCTGTTTGTTTGTCATCATCAATTTATTTATAATTTACTTACCTATATATTCGTATATTTGTCTATCTTCTTTTTATTTATCTCTTATTCTGTCTACTGGCATACTTAATTATGTAACTATATATTTATATAATTATTTGTATTTCTGTCTGTCACTCCATTTACCATATATATATATATATGTCAATTACTTATCTATTTTATGTTATTAATTATAATTAAAATTTATTACTCTGTATTAATTACATTTATAATATGAATTTTATTTTTTATAGTTAACAGTGTCATATTTTTTGAAAGAAAAAATATTATTTTATTTTTTAGATCATCTTCGTTTTATTCATTTTTGCTTTGTGTCTTGCCTCTTCAATCGCATTTCTACAGGATGAAAAGTGTCTGTCAACCTGTATAGAACAAATGAAAAAATCTACTCCTGATTATAAAAGAAAATGCAAACTCCGATGCTCTTATTTTCCGAATACAAATGGAAAATGAAATGTTTACATATGTTAATTCATGTATATTAGATGTATATAAATGGAAATTTATTTTTAAACTATTATATAAATTAATAAAATAATTTATGTACTGTGTTTGTAAAAAAATAAAAACTTTAATGAACAGTATTTTGCCAATGTTTCCCTGAAGATTTGTGATAATGATGTTTTAGTTGTATTTATTGTTTGGATTATTTCCATCATCTAACATGAGTATTGAATGTCTATAGAAAAATTTAACTTTATTTAAATATTCCAAATACATTCAATTGTTACTAATCTGTTTGACGTGCTATCACTAACAGTTAAATGTTTTTGAAATATTTAAACAAAGTTAAATTTTTCTAAAGCCATACAAATATTTTGTCAAGTTTGCTTATTTTCTGGTACAAAATGTTTGACACATTTCGTAAGATGTATGGGGCTTTAAACGCATGGACACAGATCACATGCCAACACTATCTTGCCTTCCAGTGCTCGAATTTATTGTGAACCTTCAAAAGTAAAACATTCAATTATAAAATTTATTTGCTAGTTTTACTATTTTATTCTACCAATTTATGTATTTGATTTTCTATTTAAAAGTTGGCCTATATTTTTCTATCTATCTAACTATATAATAAAAATTTATATAACATTACAACACTAGCCAAAAAAACTAAACTTTACTAAAATTCTTTCACAATCATGGTTTCATCTATTAACAAATAGACCTTTTCAAATAATCTCATGAAGACATCTTTTGATGTTAAAGAAAGTTGGGGTTTGAAGTGAATGATGGGAAGTCTATTTTTATGGTATATTGTTAATAGATAAAACCATGGTTGTAAATTTTTTTAGTAAAGTTTAGATTTTTTGGCTAGTATTGTAAAGTTATATTAATTTTTATTTTATTTATTATTACTAGTATAGTGTTAGGTAGTATTTAATTTCTATGTATATATGTAAGTATCTATCTATATATTTATCTATCCAACTATCTATTTCTCTATCTATGAATTTATCTATCCACCCATTCCTCTATCTATCCATCTATCTATCTATCTATCTATCTATCTATCTATCTATCTATCTATCTATCTATCTATCTATCTATCTATCTATCTGTCTGTCTGTCTGTCTGTCTGTCTATCTATCTATTTATCTAATTTTTTATTTATCTATTTGTTTAGCTATCCAACTTCAAGGTAAAGCACCATTTGATTATATAAATAATTGATTTAACTTTATTCTATAAATATTGTAACTAATAATCTAGAATGACATGTTTTGTTCCAATCCCAACATTGGATGCCAAAAATGTAATTGTTAATCCCAGTTAAATGATTTTATTCATGCCTCAAATTATGCAGCCAAACATGTAACTCATATAACTGTGATGAGAAATTAAACAAGGACTTATTTCTTATTGAACAATATATTATTAAGTCACACATTGGAATAGCCAAAAAGGTAATGGATAATGATTAAAGATAAGAAGATCCAACTTAATTCTATTTGTGCCTAAATTATAAGACATATAAACTAATTGTTTTTAATAAAGCAAAACCAAAGTATAAGACTATAAATTTCTTATAATATCTTGCCTGTAAATAAATTTATATAAATCAGGTTACTAGAAATTTATACATTTACAAGTTACCAATGAATCTGTAAATCAATTAATATATAATTCAATAAATAAGTCATTCAAGGACTAGGTACCTGTAACTTAATAGATATGTAAATTGAAAAATAGGTGATATGTAACTTGATCAAGAATAGGTGAATCAATCTAATCATAATGCACTTATTGATAATTATATACTGTATCTATATTGATATAGGCACATACAATTTTTATCTAAAATTATTATTAAAGTAATCTTTCATAAAATAAAAACATAAAATTAAATGTTGAATTTATTGCAGCTTGTTTTCAAAAAGGATAAGAATTAAATAGTTTTCTAGCGTTAGTTTTTGAAATAAAAAAACTACAATTAATTGGTCAAAAGGGGGGAGGAGAGGCTTGGTTTGAGAGATGTAACTAAGGGTTGTAAAAGGAAGTAAAGAGTTTTTGTTAGTAT
The DNA here is from genome assembly GCA_028023455.1 of Epiperipatus broadwayi. Taxonomy (NCBI): domain Eukaryota; kingdom Metazoa; phylum Onychophora; class Udeonychophora; order Euonychophora; family Peripatidae; genus Epiperipatus; species Epiperipatus broadwayi. The sequence goes on along the minus strand of JAQFVV010012890.1, from coordinate 77,281 downwards.
TCGTAAAAATATAATTTGAGAAAGTTAAGACATGCAAATCTCTTTTCATTCAATTTTAATTAAAGAAAAAATAATGTTAAAACTAAATAGTAAATTGTATTAAAAATATATGTGCGTATATATGTACATTTGTAAATATATAAAATGTATGTGAAAGTTAGGGAAGATTATCATTGAAAAACACGGCAATGGCTATTAGATATTAATTAATATAAAACAACATCTCTGCATGGCTATTACTAATTAAGCAATCTTCCAAAACACGTTTATCAAATGATTATCATTGGAATTTGATAACAGATCTTTGCTGGAGATATTAGAAAGACAACAAGGCGCAGGTATAAATAGACTTTTTTATCGGACAGTGAATCAGCTCACAAAGCTATTGAGAGAGTGTAGTTTGGAAATTAATTGAGTCAGCTAAGAAACAAAATGCAGTGCTGAGAAAATTTTGGAACGCATGTTCACCTCCAGCCCAGATGTCCGAGAAAACAGCAGATCTGCCCGTGAAATAATGTCAGCTTAACATCTTAGAAAATCTCCATCAGTATCTATTTGTCTCCGATAGCAATAATCGTGAAAATCAGGAAACTCAGCAAGGAAACGTCCCAGCCGGCTGGTAAGCATTTATAATGGAAATATCCTCACCGAAAGCAGCCTCCAAAGAACAAAATTCTACGTCAACATTCAAAATCCTAGGTAAAACATTTGCTTATTTTCATTATACTGTAATAGCCATTGCATTTCATTAATTTGTGCGAATCCTCCAAGAGTCTAATTATATGAACTCGATATCATACATAAATGAACTATTGATATGTGTGTGATTAAATTTCAAATGCTATGTAGTCCTTTATTATCATTATTATGTGTGTGCATGAGTTAATATGTGCGTGATCATTCTACCAATATTTATTAATGGAATTAGAGTGTTCTGTTATTGAATCTATAGGAATATTTAGACTATTTAGAAATGTTTAAATTTAGTAAATAAATGTTAGTTAATAAATTATCTTTAAAATTAAACTTTATTTGTTGGTCAATTCTTTTTATCAATTCCTTTTTATCAATTCTTTTACAATTCTTTTTATAAATTCTTTTTAACAAATTCTTTATCAAGTCTTTTAACCACTAATTAAGTATAATCTATTAGTGATTACAAACAACTGAGCTAGTCATGGATTTAGGCATTGAGTTAGTGGCCACTATCAAAGTGCGTTGTCTATTCTTTTAGTATTCTTTTAGAATAAGCAGCTGGCGCCCGTGTTTATACACAAACAAAAAAGTGCTTTGAACTTGGTGTTGAACTCAACAGCTGAGAAGAAGCTATGTCCTGGAAATGTAATGCTAGTTATATACTTTATAGCTATCGTTTGGGCATACATACTCTCCGAGTATGTTCTTCTCTGCCTAAGAGGCCGGTGTTTCGAATCCACATAGTCAAATACGGTTCAAATGGCTAGACCCAATCATGGGGCTGAACCTAAGAAACAACAGTAACGAGGTACTTTGTTTCTTGTTTGAAAAATTTGTTTTATACAAAAGTTAAATTACGTATGTAAAAGTGTTTTAATTTTAAAAAAAAGAATTGACCGAAAACTTTTTTTTTTTTTTGAAATGAAAAGAGATTTTGACATTTATGCTATCAAATCAGAGACAGCTGATATTTGGGCAGAGTTAAAGCATTAGATCGGGCAGTGAAAAGGACTAAAAGGGTGGAGTTGCATGAGTTTCCGTCTTAGTAAGAAAAATAAATAAATAAGTCGTATATTTAAATTTAGTCAAATAAAATAAAATATTGTTTGAAAAATGGAAAAAAAGAAAGAAATGTCAAAGACGCGAATGATGATGAAAATGATGATGAATATGATGCAAGAGTTCAAAGCAGAATTGATAAAAGAAATGCGTCAAGAATTTAAACAAAGTCAACGAGAATTGTGTCAGAAATTTGAGCAAAGCCAACAAAAGCTCAAAGAAGAACTCAAAGCAGAATTGAAGGAAGAAATTAGTCAGGTTAAAACAGAAATTAAAGAACTCAGAGCAGAAGTAAGAGAAATAAGATGTGAGATAACGGTAAAGGTAGAGAAGAACCAAGAAGTTATAGAGTTAGATTTAATTAAAGAAAGTCAGGAAGTTGAGGTCACGAAAGAGGTAGAAATTGAATTAGAATCAGATAGCGTTGTGACAGATAAAGTAGAAACTTATGTAGATCAAAAGGTAGAAAATAGCATAAAAGAGTTTTTACAAAGAATTAAAAATAAAAGGTTTAAAGTAAACGTTCGCATTCGCTGTAGACGTAGATTTAAAACAAAGAGAAAGCGTAGAAAAAAATATTCCCAGATTGAAGTAATTCGGAGTTTGTCTAGGTATAAAGGTTTTCTGAGTTACGAAGTCGAAAACAGAACAGAAAGAGAAAGAGATAAAGCAATAAAATATAAAAATGGAACCGATAAGAGAGGAAAGTTAGTTTATATTATAGAATTTGTAGAAAGAAAAAAGGAGCCGCCGGACATAGTTTAAAAGTTAGTAAACGGGCGGAATAGTAAAGGAAATAAACAAAAAGGACCGGAAATGGACTATGAGTCTAATATAATTCTTTTGATGTAGGTGAAAAGCCTGAATTAGAATTTCGCTATTTAAATGATGGATTGTTTTGTCAAATAATAATAACGGAGGCTTCGCAAAATAAAAGATTTTTTTTCTCCACGTACATATTAATTAAGGAAATGTTCGTAAATAAACAGTTCAAATAAATAAAAAATCAAGTTAAATAAATGGGTCAAATTAATGATATAAAAGTAAAGTTGTAGATTTAAATAAATGAATAAAATAACGGAAATACATAAAATAAAAACAAGTTAAATAAATAAGTATAGTATATCTGTAGAAAATAAATAAAATATTCGTAGTAAAATAAAATAGTTTTTTGAATATACGCATGTTAAAATAAAAGTTTGTTTTGAATACCGTAAGTTAAGAAAAGGATGTAAATAAATTGTTTAAAATAATCAAGATAAAAAATTAAAAAAATCTCTAGTAAAATAATAATGAATGAATCATAATAAAGCAAAATAGTTTTTTTTCTGGGTACACGCACGTTAATATATAAGTTAAAGTAATGGGTTAAAAGTAATATCGTAATATAAATAAATATGTAAATTGATGTCCGTGATAGTTTAGAATAGTATTGTAAGTTAAATAAATATGTAAGATAATGTTCGTAATAGTTCAGAATAATATAAATAAATATGTTAAAGTAATGTTCATGTGTGTTTAAAATAATATTGTAGGATTAGTGATAAATAATATAAAGTCAATCTAAGTTATATTAGGAGCGTATAAGGGTTCGAATCTAAAGGGATGAGGGTAGTATTGAAATAAGTTAGATAAGGATTAAGTTTAAAGCTCTCGACTGGATAAATTCTAGCACCCGTAACAGATTGGCCGGGATCATTCCTCTTTTAAAAAGCGCACTGGCAACAACCAGAGTAAGTCGTACCTTGTTTTCCAAAGCGTAAGTTGGAAATGGACAGTTGACAATTCCTGCCATTGCAGCTGCTTTGTCAAAGTCCGATCAAGAGAATCGGCAATCGTTTTCCAGGGCATAAGTCGAAAATGGACAGTTGAAATTCCTGCCATTTGCAGCCACCTTTTCTTAGTCAAAGTCCGATCAAGAGAATCGGCAGCCAAGGCTTCGTTTACAAAAGATCCCTGTGCCACAAATTTAGTTTGTCCTCGTGGTCATTATCCAGGACGAACATTGTAAGCAATGTTACCAGCATAGAAAGAAGAAAAGCATAATTGGAGATTGCCCTTAGTATGGAAAGGAAAAGATATTAAAAAAAGGCAAACTTAGAAGGAATAATAAATTAATATTTAATGTTATCAGAGATAAAATGGTCAAAAATGACGCATTTTACTCTCAAAAGGAAGGGCGGTGTAATGTACCTATATTGATATAGGCACATATAATTTTTATCTAAAATTATTATTAAAGTAATCTTTCATAAAAGAAAAACATAAAATTAAATGTTGAAGAATTTATTGCAGCTTGTTTTCGAAAAGGATAAGAATTAAATAGGTTTCTAGCGTTAGTTTTTGAAATAAAAAAGCTACAATTAATTGGTCAAAAGGGGGGAGGGAGTCTTGGTTTGAGAGATGAAACTAAGGGTTGTAAAAGGAAGTAAAGAGTTTTTGTTAGTATTTGTAAAAATATAATTTGAGAAAGTTAAGACATGCAAATCTCTTTTCATTCAATTTTAATTAAAGAAAAAATAATGTTAAAACTAAATAGTAAATTGTATTAAAAATATATGTGCGTATATATGTACATTTGTAAATATATAAAATGTATGTGAAAGTTAGGGAAGATTATCATTGAAAAACATGGCAATGGCTATTAGATATTAATTAATATAAAACAACATCTCTGCATGGCTATTACTAATTAAGCAATCTTCCAAAACACGTTTATCAAATGATTATCATTGGAATTTGATAACAGATCTTTGCCGGAGATATTAGAAAGACAACAAGGCGCAGGTATAAATAGACTTTCTTATCGGACAGTGAATCAGTTCACAAAGCTATTGAGAGAGTGTAGTTCGGAAATTAATTGAGTCAGCTAAGAAACAAAATGCAGTGCTGAGAAAATTTTGGAACGTATGTTCACCTCCAGCCCAGATGTCCGAGAAAACAGCAGATCTGCCCGTGAAATAATGTCAGCTTAACATCTTAGAAAATCTCCATCAGTATCTATTTGTCTCCGATAGCAATAATCGTGAAAATCAGGAAACTCGGCAAGGAAACGTCCCAGCTGGCTGGTAAGCATTTATAATGGAAATATCTTCACCGAAAGCAGCCTCCAAAGAACAAAATTCTACGTCAACATTCAAAATCCTAGGTAAAACATTTGCTTATTTTCATTATACTGTAATAGCCATTGCATTTCATTAATTCATGCGAATCCTCCAAGAGTCTAATTATATGAACTCGATATCATACATAAATGAACTATTGATATGTGTGTGATTAAATTTCAAATGCTATGTAGTCCTTTATTATCATTATTATGTGTGTGCATGAGTTAATATGTGTGTGATCATTCTACCAATATTTATTAATGAAATTAGAGTGTTCTGTTATTGAATCTATAGGAATATTTAGACTATTTAGAAATGTTTAAATTTAGTAAATAAATGTTAGTTAATAAATTATCTTTAAAATTAAACTTTATTTGTCGGTCAATTCTTTTTATCAATTCCTTTTTATCAATTCTTTTACAATTCTTTTTATAAATTCTTTTTAACAAATTCTTTATCAAGTCTTTTAACCACTAATTAAGTATAATCTATTAGTGATTACAAATAACTGAGCTAGTCATGGATTTAGGCGTTGAGTTAGTGGCCACTATCAAAGTGCGTTGTCTATTCTTTTAGTATTCTTTTAGAATAAGCAGCTGGCGCCCGTGTTCATACACAAACAAAAAAGTGCTTTGAACTTGGTGTTGAACTCAACAGCCAAGAAGAAGCTATGTCCTGGAAATGTAATGCTAGTTATATACTTTATAGCTATCGTTTGGGCATACATACTCTCCGAGTATGTTCTTCTCTGCCTAAGAGGCCGGTGTTTCGAATCCACATAGTCGAATACGGTTCAATACATATTTATTAATGTCATAACATAAAGAAAATTATATTAATAATCACAAAATTTAAATTTTATTATATATTACAATCTAACTTGACTCTATTACACTCTAAAATTTCTATTTGCATTTCTTTGAATGATATTCTAATATATCTCTACAATAACACAAATTAATGTTTTAGTATTATACCATCTTTCACACTAACATTAACAAGTAAATATACCCTAATGTTTGAGAATGTTCAAATGTCAAGAGACATCATGCTATAAATTAAAGTAATTTTATTAAATTATAAAACTCTTAGATCAAGTAAAGCTTCTCTATGAAATCTATTATATATGTTCCCAAAACAATTTAATTATTAAATATATATTCTTTAGATTATTTTATTAAATTTGTTCATAGGAATTAAATTAAGTCATAATTAATTGACCTAAATCTTAATTTTGTATTGAATAATGTTAATGGATCAAATAAACTATTATTTTAAATTTTGAAAGAGGAAATCATTTCTAAAAGACACACACGCACATATATATAATAATGAAATGAAAAACTTTTAACAACACTTTTCAAGAGTTCATTTTATTATACCAGCATTTTTCAATTCAGTTGACATTTTTTGGCATTCTTTCAACTACAGTTCCTTTTCCTTCTATGTCCAATGTAGGATTCCAATGACGATAATATTGATGATGCTTCCATGCATATTATCTTTAGATAATTTCCATCTATTTTAATTTCATTAGATTCTTTTTTATATATGTATTCTAATAGAGATGATTTTAATTACTATAACTTTTTATTGTCATTTATTCTTTTCATGATTTTTCAGATATTAATCAAGAGGACACTCATGTCCTTCTTTTGATATCTACTCTGATATCAATATTATTTCGTCAACAAATTAATAAAACATTAAGTTTATTAGATATTAAAAAATGAACTGGCCAAAGTAAAAAAAAAAATCTAGTTGCTAACCAACAATGTTTTATTTTGTTTTTATAAAAATTTGCTTGAATAGTTCTTTCTTTTATATAATGTAAGTAAATTTTATTATTCAATACAATAAAATAATCATTTTTATTTTTAATTCAAATGAACTATTTTTAAAATTAAGATCCATATTTTTTTAATATTTCATTTATACATACAATCACTCTTTCATTTATTCTGGGTTTAAACTTATATCTACTTAAGATCCTTTATAATTACCTTAACTATTATGACATTAACTAATTTAGCATTACATAAATTATTCCTTGTAGTTTTTTTTAGATATAATTTAATAAAGTGGATAGATGTGTGATAAACTTACATGTCACAATATATATATTGTAATGGTATATGCTGTTACATTAATTTAAAATTAGAATAAAAATGGTTTTAAGGTCGTAAATAAAAAAAACTAAAAGCTAAAATTAAAGAATTGTTCAATGTACGTATATAATATATTCGCACAGATGCAAAACTTTAAAAATTATTTTCTTTTTAAAAAAAAAATATTTGAATGTACTTTTTTATAAAAAAGTACAAGATCTAAAGATAAAATATTTTTGTAAATGGAAATGATGTGTTTATTAATTATTGAAAAGCAAGCTAGCCCTTGGGGATCTTATATAAAAAAAGTCAGATGAAATATAGATAAGAGAACAAATAAATTAGATGTTCAATAGAAACAGCAATGAAGGCTTAGGCCATAATGAAAAATTGGAACAGGAAACTTGTTCAGTGAATTTGGACAAATTGGTATAAAAGAAAAAATATTGAAATTAAGAACAGTTCCAGCTTGATTTTGTGAGAAGGGTGATAAGACGCACTTGTCACTCTCTCTCACTTATTTCAAATGAAATGACTGTAATACCAGGATTGAACCAGCTAAGGCCACCCTCTGATAGACCAGTCTTCAAATAAAGACTTCGTGGGAATTGACACCAGGAACCGGGAGCTCTTCTACTGTAGGATATAAACGGAAAAATTTTATTACAAGTAATTAAGAACTTTAAAGATTTGACAAGCTTTTAATAATAAGCTAAACCTATTTTTTTTAAATGAAATTTTATCTGGTTTAAGTTTTCAAATTAATTATTGATGTTTAATTTTGTATACATTTGAGTTTGCTAAAAATCATTTCCATTTTTTTTTATTAATAGTGTATAAATTATTTAAATGCATTAAATTTATGTTTGGTATAAACGCTTGCATAGATTCGTTAATGTTTAATTATGTTTTTGTTTTCATATTTGATTAGAATATATAGACATTCAGTAAATAATGATACCTTATGGTGAGTATCTAAAATGCATTTATACGGATGTCTTTTAAGTTATTGGTGTCAAAGTGGCATCTTATGATGAATGCCATAGGGTTTCTTGTAAATTTCCCTCTGCAGTTTCATCAATACTTTATATTTTGATTGTTTATGTTTATTTTGAAATGTTGTTAACTGTGTAATCCATGTAGCCAATCTATACTCAACATTAAAAAAACAAACCTTTATAAAATTCATCTGTATGAAATTATATAAATGTTAAAATTGAATCAGGAATAAATGGCTATATAGATTTGTAAAGTTATATTAATTAATTAAGGGAGGGTTAATCTTGGGTTATTTGTTTAGTAGTTGGATTGGGTCCATGGATTGGATATATAGGTGTAATTAGTAAATGTAATATGAGGTCCACCACATGCAGGATCGCATTATATGCTGCACACCCCCTTTTTGCCTATGGAAAAGGATAGTAAGACGGAAAACGCAGTCCCTTCCTATGGATTTTTTTTTGTTCTTGCAGACAGATGTAGCATTCCTGTCTGGATGAGAATCAATGTCTTCTCTAACCATACTGTTCAGATGTACATTCCTGACAGTATGATATTTGTGCTGTCGTAATCATGTTGCATTGAATACATCAATGTATTAGGTGGATTGACGGTAGTTTAACTGCAAACTTTTGGCCTAAGGTTAAATAAGGGATAGAATATTCTTGTTTCAAATGCAATCTATGTAGTTTATTGATGCTTGACACTCTTAAAAAATATTATTAAATTCATCTGTGAGGATGGTTTAAAATTTTAAAATAATAATTTAAATTAAAAGTTAATATTAAAATCTAAAATAATAAATGTTCTTCCTCAAATTTTAAATATTATATATGTGCATTAATAAATTTTTGTGTATTAATTACTGGAAGTGGCTTTATTTTTTTATATTTAAGATATAGATTAAATAAAGATACATATTATTATCTCTGCATCTCCACTAAGCTAGTGGCAACAGCTGACAGTCTTAATAAATAAAATTTGGATATTTAATAGGTGTATCTGCCTACTCTATAAATTTTCTAGGTTCAAGTAGCCTAGTGGCGCTCTGTAGTGCAGATATGGTAAGTCTGCTAGCTTCGATCCTTACCCCACACACAGACCTTTATAATTTGGTTCCCAAGCTTTTAATAACAAGCTAAACGTAATTTTTTTAATGAACTTTTATCTGACTTAAGTTTTCAAATTAATTATTAATGTTTAATTTTTTATACATTTGAGTTTGCTAAAAATCATTTCCATTTTTTTATTTTTTTATTAATATTGTATAAATTATTTAAATGCATTAAATTTAAGTTGGGGTATAGATGCTTGCATAGATTCATTAATGTATAGTTATGTTTTTGTTTTCATATTTGATTAGAATATATAGACATTTGGTAAATAATGATACCTTACAGTGAGTATTTAAAATGTATTTATTCGGATGTCTTTTAAGTTATTGGTGTCAATGCGCCATCTTATGATGAATGCCATTGGGTTTCTTGTAAATTTCCCTCTGCAGTTCCATCAATGACTTTATATTTTGATTGTTTATGTTTATTTTGAAATGTTTTTAACTGTGTAATCTATGTAGCCGATCTATACTCAACATTAAAAAAACTAACCTTTATAAAATTCATCTGTGTGAAATAATATAAATGTTAAAATGGAGTCAGGCATGAATGGTTATATAGATTTGTAAAGTTATATTAATTAATTAAGGGAGGGTTAATCTTGGGTTATTTGTTTCATAGTTGGATTGGGTCAATGGATTGGATATATCGGTGTAATTAGTAAATGTAATATGAGGTCTGCCACATGCAGGGTCACATTATATGCCACACACACCCTTTTTGCCTATGGAAGGGGATAGTAAGATGGAAAACACAGTCCCTTCCTATGGAGTTTTTTTATTGTTCTTCTTGCCAGACAGATATAGCATTCCTGTCTGGATGAGAATCAATGTCTTCTCTAAACATACTGTTCAGATTACATTCTGGACAGTATGATATTTGTGCTGTTGTAATCATGTTGCATTGAATACATCGATGTATCAGGTGGATTAACGTTAGTTTAACTGCGAACTTTTGGCCTAAGGTTAAATAAGGGATAGAATATTTTCTTTTCAAATGCAATCTATGTAGTTTATTCATATTCGAAACTCTTAAAAAAATATTATTAAATTCATCTGTGAGGATGGTTTAAAATTTTAACATAATAATTTAAATTAAAAGTTAATATTAAAATTTAAAATAATAAATGTTATTCCTCAAATTTTAAATATTATATATGTGCATTAATAAATGTTTGTGTATTAATTACTGGCAGTGGCTTTTATTTTTTTATATTTAAGATATAGATTAAATAAAGATACATATTATTATCTCTTCGTCTCCACTGAGCTAGTGGCAAGGGCTGACGGTCTTAATAAATAAAAGTTGGATCTTTGACAGTGCATATCTGCCTACTCTATAAATTTTCTAGGTTCAAGTAGCCTAGTGGTGCTCTGTAGTTCAGATACGGGAAGACTGCTAGCTTTGAACCTCACCCCCACACACAGACCATTATAAATGGCACCCAATATACTGAGAAAGATTTATAAATCAATTTTATTTTAGTTTTTATTTAATTGAAGTATTTTTTTTATTAGGGACTTAGTTATATATTCATGCAAAAAAGCTGTACCCCTATTTCTATTAGCTACAACTTTAGAATGATTTTCAGCTATAATTTTTTGAACCAAAATATTCTATCGGTCTTATGATTGATTGTTAACAACTATTAATACTCAACATCTTAGACTTGTACAATATGTGGCATAAACATCTACAGAGGATTTGTCTCTCAAAGATTAATTAAACTGCTTAAAACTGTTATCACAAATTATTGTACTGCCTAAATGCCAGTAACTATTGTTAGCAAACTCTATATATGTTAACTGGTGTATATACCATGTAAAACACAAGCAACAGCAAATTCTGCAAGATTGTTATCTTTCTTTGCACTATGAAAAAAATCAATAAATTTAAATCTCCAAGTATTTTTATTATTCCATAAAGAGTTAGAATTTATTATTCAGCCAAAAAAATTTGGTAATACAGCATCAATTGATCCATGCCATAAAATGGCACTGCTTCTATGCTAAAGCACATAAATATGCTATTTACAAGGCCGCTCATAGATCTTACAGCCTGTAAACTGTTCAACCGCTAAGATGTTGACATGCACCCATTACCCCAACATCTGTAGTATGTTGAATATTATTAGCGATGAGTATGCAAGACTCTCTATAGACAATACTTTTAACTATTGTACAGCATATGATGTGAAGGTTTCTGTATTTTGAATGTCGAAAACTATATTATATCGTTTTTTTTTTTTTGGTTTCGATGTATTTTTTTATTATTTTCATTTGTAAAAATTGTAACGATTTCCCAAATGCCCCTGGTTTTGTTGTCAAGAGTCAGAATTCAGTTAATGATGAGTGTTAGTCACAATTCGGCAAAGTTCACGATCAAGTCGCGCACTTTCCGAGACTTTTTCAAGATCAAAACATTTCAATGGCAGACTACAGAAGCAGATGTGGTGGCCTTTCTTCAACAGAGAAATATTCTCCTCACCCAGAAGAACTGCCTTTGTGGTAGTTTAATGAAAGTAAAAAGCCAAAAAAAATAAAAAAAGTTACTTTTAAAAAAAAGAAGACCGTAATCAAAAGTGGAAAAAAAAAAGTTTCTTTAAAAAAAAAAAAGACCATAATCCAATTTTGTTAAACAAGTTTTACAAAAAAATAAACAAAAAAAAGGTTTTACAAAACATATTAAAAAAAAAATTTAAAAATCAATTTATAAATTTTAAAAAAAAGGAAAATACGGTCCAAAAAAAAGAAATCCTAACCAAAAAAAGCACGATAACATTACAAAATAATAATAATCAAATCAGCCCAGTGATGTTATATCTATTCATTTTTTACTAGCAACAGCGCCATCTTATGGCGTGGATCAATCGATGCTGTATTACCAAAAATTCCACTAGGAGGAACTTCTATTATAGACTGACTCTTAAACTTCAAAGCTTGGTAAACACAAGTACAAAATATACATAAACACACACACACACACACATATATATATATATATATATATAGTCAAAAAGTATCCTGTACTTCAACTATAGAATTAATTTTAATCAACTTTTAGAAAAAACAAATACATTATTATTCTACATAATCTCCCTGATTGTCATTACTTTTTGTCTTTCTGTCAACAAGTTTTTGTAATTCCTCATTAAAAATATTTTAGGGTGAACTACAAACCTTAAATGCACTGTTGTTTTCACTTATTTATCAGATATGAATTTTTATTTTCATAGTGTTTCTTTCAAAGGAAAAAATATATAATAGTTTTATGGGACAAGATCGAGGCAAGATCAGAAATATATGGAAAATGCTCCAACATCTAAAAAAAGAAGTTTTTTGAAAATTATCAATAGTATGTGAAGAAATATGTGGATTTGCATTGTCATATAACACCACAACACCTTTGGTAGCATTCCTCTGCATTTTATTTGAAATTTTAGACTTTAGCTCTTCAGTGAGTATTGTTGGTTGTTCAACATTTTTCAGATAATGGTCCAATATTCACCCTTGAGAATCACAGAAAATTGTTAGCATTGATTTTTCTTCTGCACAGCTGGCACTTGGGTGACCTTCCTTGAACTTCTCTATTTATTCATATACCCTTCTTCATAATAAAATGCTTTCTCAATACTGTGCACAAAGTCTTCAATTAATATTAGCATCAGACAACTCTCAGACCACTCTTTTTTCATGCAAATTACAGGTGTTTCTTGCACCATAGTCATATTTAAACTGATGTAATATGTTTAAAAGAGCATAACAATGATTGAATAAGAAAGAGATAGTACCATCAAAAGAAATTTTAATATAACCAGAGTGTGTTTTGATTTTTCATGTATGGGTATATATATTTTAAATTTAATATTTGTAATGGTTAATATAATCATAAACTAATTTGTAAATGGAATCACTGTATATATATATATATAAAGTAATTAGTAAATGGGATCACTGTAAATATATATATATATATATATATATATTTACATATATATAAAGTAATTAGTAAATGGGATCACTGTAAATATAGATATATATATAAACATTACAAGCATAAAGCTAAACTAGTCAATATAAAATCAAAACTACCCCAAATCCAAAATTAAACCAGACCAGCATAAAAATAATATTAAAACACAACCTAAAGTTTCACTGCTACAAACAGACTTCTCAAGTGTAAAGAACTACAAAAACTACACAATATATATAATATTAAAAACTACCCACAAATCCATTCTCTTCCCATTGTAACAGTCAGAATCATCTATCTCGCTAACACACTGCAGAATTCAAACCCCAGACATGAAACTGAACATTCTAGGAGGGGTTGCCTTCTAGATATACTAAGTTCGAATCTAAAGTCCAAATTTCACAGTGCCATCTACGTGATAACCCATCTGATGCCACTGCTAGTATAACCTTTGACCAGTGCCTGGTGGTCAGGGAGAAACAAAAGACTCTACACTAAAAGAAGCTTGGGTGGCTAATTAACATCTATGGATTTACAAAAGAAATGCAGAAAATATATATATATACCGAGACAGTGATAGGAATCAATAAAATAAGAGATCAAATTTAGTTTAAATGATTTCACAAAATTTATTTATATAAAATATATATATATATAATGCCACTAAATGCTTATATGAGACAGGGATGTGTATTAAATAATTGTTGGCATTATATTCCCACAACTGACAAAAAGACTTTAAAACAAAGTGATATATTCTATTCCTCAGCCTAATAGCATTACAATAATGTGCTTGATGAGATAGGAACATGTGCGTGGTGCTTTGAGTAATTATACAAGTTTAAGAAAATATTTGAAAATTAAGTGTTCTAAAATATTTATTGATTTCGAGAATAGCACGGACTAAAGCTTACTAAGCTACAAAGTGGGAATGTGATCAAAGCATTTATTTGAGAATAATAATAATAGAGTTGCATTGGGAGGTCAGTATTGCTGATAATGAATTTATAAAAGTTGGAGGGTGTGACATGTTTAAGTCATGGATGCTTTGTAAAATAAATATAAAATAAAACAATATTGAAGATCCGGAATGATTATGGAGGGCGTTTCACCGCTAACCCATAGGAAAGTATTGTTATGAACAGCTGAAACTTAGCGACTGTGTGATAATTGTGTTTAATTCCCAGGTGTGTCATTTGGTGACACACTCTGCCTGGAAACTGCAAAAAGGTGAAGAGAACAGCCTTAGCCGTGTAAAGAATCCTAGGAAAATAAAACAAAGCGGTCTCAACAACCAATTCATTTACCAGCAATATGAGATGAGTGTATATAAAACATACTGAATGGGTTTTACTTGGATTAAGAGAAATGCCCAATCAAATTCCCCAAAATTCATTTAAAAGGGTCCGCACATTCTTAACGTCAATGATGAACTTTGTAATTAAAGTAGAACACGGTAATTAAAATAGGAAAATGCATGCTTGCAGGTTTGAAAAGTAAGTATAGATTGATATACGCAATCATGGATTAGGGGACACATTTAATCATTGACCTTGCACATACTCTCATATTAGATTAAAATCAATAACATGTAGATTTTAAACTATGTGATTATATGATATATTAAAAAAAGAATCGCCCTCGAATGAGTGATTTGCAAGATAATAAAATTGGAAAATTATAAATTTAAAATATGCCTTAATAGCAGCATCTTACTTTCAATAAAGGGAATAGTTCACTCGGTCAAAGACGATTCTGACACATTATCATAATAAAATAAAAGAAAGCTTTATAAATAGAAAATATTAACCCAAGGATAGAGCAAAACTGTTGATTATATTTGAACACTTTAAAGAAGTACATAATAAAGTTATGTGAAATAAAAGAAAAACAATTTAGAATAGCTATAGCATGTTAGTTAGGAATCACAAGAGCTCTTGGGTTAATTTAGGTTACCTCTGGAGATGCATTAGCAGGTAGATGTTCAGCAGGTTTTATAATTCAGCAGCAAAATCTGGAATGTTCACATTTTTGCAGCAGCAGCAGTTCTGGGGTTCCTAATGCAATAGCTTCCGATGGTCTGGAGCAGCAGCTGGCTATTCTGAGGAGACATAGCCATCTTGATTCCTCTACTCTGTCATGTCAAGGTTAGCAAATTATTAGAATAGAACTCAGAATGATTTCTCTTAGAAACATCGAGAATGGAGAACAAAAGAAAACACTTCTTTTTATAGTAGACTTTAACAATAGAACTGCCCTGGAGCATTACAAAAATATATCGGACTTATCAGCTGTAATTAAATCATCCAAATGTCTAAAGGAATTCAACATTAATTAATTTCTTTTGTTACTTTCCCTGTCGACATTCGAATTACAAACTAGATTTAATTAAAATTTACTTTTATTAATTAAAGAAAACCTTAAATGGACATCTGCTGTTTTTAGATAAAACTTATATAATATTGACTAATTAAACTATTGTCTTTCATTTATTTTAAAGAAATATTTGGAATGACTTTTATTAAATTAAATGAAAATTATTTTACTTTTAACTTGCAATATTTGAATCTATTTACTAAACGAATATTTACTAAATGAATTTTATTTTAAATCAAAATATATTACGATGGTAATATATTTGTAAATAGATTCAAACAAAGTAACTTTAAAAATTTATAATTTTGATATGTTTTGAAATGCATATCATAGGGTGTGCGCAATTATGACTTATATAACTTACTTTTAATAAATCAAAATTATGTGAACATATACATAATCTATAATCTTTTATTTATTTGGGAATGACTTATATATATATATATAATATGAGCATTGTACTCATGGTTTAAAATTAGGCGGGATTTTCGATATATAAGCATATTGCAGACACACTACGATAGATTGGGGTTCAAACTAAGGTATGAGGGTAGGAAATAGGTAAGAAAAGGTGAAACAAAGATCTGCAAAGCAGACCTTACTGTTTCACATTCCCTTACTGACAGAACAAAAAAAATTGTTAAAAAAAGATCTTACAACAGGTGTCCACCTATGAAGCCTGCATAAACAAAATTTACAAGATAACCCATAATGTACAGGATATAAATATAATGAAGAAACGAAACTGAATTATATACCCGGATCATATTAGTAAATCTACTATCTAGCGAACATTTTCTATGATCTCCCCCCTTTCAACAAAATTTTATTTAAAAAATCTAATAGTTTAACACTGTTTATATCTGATCTCATTTATCCTGTGACGTGTCCATTTTTTTTTGTTGTTGTTTAAAAAAAAACTACTATAATCCTGGGTCTGGTGGGTGATAACTGCCTTTATAATTTGATGACTGCAGAATCGGATTATCAGGCCTCTTTACCTTGTCTGGCAGTTCTTTAGGCCAGGGACTGAAATCCAGAGTGGTTGTTAATAACTGTAGCTTTAGGCTGTCACAATTATTTGCCTTATCAGGTGGCTCCTTGGCCCATGGGCTGAAATCCAGTGCCATCATTGTTTGCACTATTTCCTTTATTCGATATATTCTTGCTATATCAGGTGGGATATTTTCCTGGTTTTCCTTAAGGACTTTGATGTTGGTGGTAAGCATGGTTAGCTAGGTTTGAATCCCTAGGTCTCATACATTCTTGGCTGGAAACATCTCGTCTAAATAAAGTTGTGGACAGTTCGTGAAAAATTTTTATTTGACGAAGCTTGGTTATCTGGGTTTGATGTCCTGTGTCCTGGACATCATTTGCTGGAAATATTCTTTCCAAATGAAGTTTGGGACATTTTTTTACTTCATGGAATATTTTAACGTCGACAAGCTTGGTCAGCTGGGTTGGATGTCCTAAGTTTCGGATATCTTTTTCTGGAAGCACCCTTTCCAAAGAAAGCTTGGGACATTCTTTAATCTCATGAAATATTCTAGTGTTGAGCTTGGTTGGCTGAGTTCGAGGTCCCAGGTCTGGTGTATCAATCTTCTTTGTGGAATCATTTGTCTCAACTTTCTGGTTCAGGAGTTTATCTGCCATCTCTTGCCATCCAGGGAGGAGTCTGTACAGCACTCTAAGTTCCTCACATCTCCTTTGGCTTTCTTCTTCCCATCTTTTCACTCTTTCTTCACCTTGCTTAAACAATTCTATAATAGTCTGGAAATGGACCTCATTAGTATCCGTATTTTCCATGGCCTTGGAAGTTACCGTGATCGATGATGATTTTTTTCCCTTTTATTTTATTTCTAACTATATTATCCTAAACACAAAATTTTTTTACGTTTGATTTCAAATTTTATTAATGGCTAATAGGCTATCTCCCTCTCAGTTCTGTTGGCCTAATTGCTGCTTTTACATTTATCACTAAAACTCCAACTACTGCCCTTTTACTACTGCTAAAATTTCATGTTTAATCTGCTACCAACATATATATTTTGCTGTCTGTACATAAAAAATTTCTTAAATTCTACCTGTCAAATTGTTTCACTAAAATATATTTTTAAACTCAAGCAACTTTATTTATATATATAAACATTTGCTAGATCCAGGTATAATTATTTCGTTCCCTCTTATTTAAGATTAGCATACATATATATTTTTATTTACATAATTATTGATCCGATTCACATCTCATTATTTGGTCTAAGAAAAATTTACACACATTGGAAAAAAAACAAATTATACAAAAGAATTTAACATGGTGACAAAATTTATTTTAGAAGTAACTCCATTTAATGAAATTACCCTTGGGCGCCATGTCACCAGTTAAAAGGATCCATAGACTGTTAGCTTCCCAAATGAATTTTAATAACTATTCCATTTAACTATGGGCACTCGTTAAAACATTCTTATTTTTTTATTGATTACAACATTTGATTTATGATTATTTCTGAATTCCATATGATAGCCTATTACATATCTAGGTCATTACCGTACAAAATTATTATTATGCTATCTTGCACGTTGAGCCGATAAAACTTTATTTTAATAGAAAAATACAATATTTGAAATATTCATAGATTGTCACAATATTCACTTGGGTATTTAAGTAATTTATGCTATGCGTACATAGCATGATTTAAGTGAATCAATAGATACAGACAAATACAGATGGCTCGTATCGCACTATAGCAAGTTTGGACAAGTTCTGATTATATAGAATAAGTAATTGAATGCCCGAGTCAAACAAAACATGAAATATACACACAAATAAACAATAGATAATATAGAGTTTGAAAAATATTATATATATCGAAAATATAAGGGATTTCAGTGACTAATTACGCATAAAATACTAAAATTAAGCTACAGGGATGTGGTGTTTAACTAATTAAGATCTACAGGGATGTGGGTGTTTAAATATTCGAGGCTCCACGTTTAGGCAAGCCATGGACCCGGAAAAAAAATACTATGTAACAGTCAGAATTGTCTATCTCACTAACACACTGCAGAATTCAAACCCCAGACACAAAACTGAACATTCTAGGAGGGGTTGCCTCTAGATATACTAAGTTTGAATCTAAAGTCCAACTTTCACAGTGCCATCTACATGATAATGCATCTGATGCCACTGCTAGTATAATCTTTGACCGGTGCCTGGTGGTCAGGGAGAAACAAAAGACTCTATACTAAAAAAATCTTGGGTGGTTAATTAATGTCCATGGATTTACAAAAGAAATGCAGAAAAAATATATATATATAGACCGAGACATTGATTGGAATCAATAAAATAAGAGATCAAATTTAGTTTAAATGATTTCACAAAATTTATTTATTTAAAATATATATATATATAACACCACTGTCTGCTTATATGAGACAGGGATGCATATTAAATAATTGTTGGCATTATATTCCCACAACTGACAAAAAGACTTTAAAACAAAGTGATATATTCTATTCCTCAGGCTAATAGCATTACGATATTGTGCTTGACAAGATAGGAACATGTGCGAGGTGCTTTGAATAGTTATACAAGTTTAAGAAAATATTTGAAAATTAAGTGTTCTAAAATATTTATTGATTTTGAGAATAGCACGGACTAAAGCTTACTAAGCAACAAAGTGGAAATGTGATCAAAGCATTTATTTGAGAATAATAATAATAGAGTTGCATTGGGAGGTCAGTATTGCTGATAATGAATTTATTAAATTTGGAGGGTGTGACACGTTTAAGTCACGGATGCTTTGTAAAATAAATATAAAATAAAACAACATTCAAGATCCGGAATGATTACAGAGGGCATTTCGCCGCTAACCTGTAGGAAAGTATTGTTATGAATAGCTGAAACTTAGCAACTGTGTGACAATTGCATTTAATTCCCAGGTGTGTCTTTTGGGGACACACTCTGCCTGAAAACCACAAAAAGGCGAAGAGAACAGCCTTAGCCATGTAAAGAATCCTTGGAAAATAAAACAAAGTGGTCTCAACAACCAATTCATTTACCAGCAATATGAGACGAGTGTATATAAAACATGCTGAATGGGTTTTACTTGGATTAAGAGAAATGCCCAATCAAATTCCTCGAAATTCATTTAAAAAGGTCCGCACATTCTCGATGTCAATGATGAACTTTGTAATTAAAGTAGAACACAGTAATTAAAATAGGAAAATGCATGCTTGCAGGTTTGAAAAGTAAGTATAGATTGATATACACAATCATGCATTAGGGGACACATTTAATCATTGACCTCACACATACTCTCATATTAAATTAAAATCAATAACATGTAGATTTTAAACTATGTGATTATATGATATATTAAAAAAAGAATCACCCTCGAATGAGTGATTTGCAAGATAATAAAATTGGAAAATTATAAATTTAAAATATGCCTTAATAGTGGCGTCTTACTTTCAATAAAGGGAATAGTTCACTTGGTCAAAGATGATTCTGACACATTATCATAATAAAATAAAAAAAGCTTTATAAATAAAAAATATTAACCCAAGGATAGAGCAAAACTGTTGATTATATTTGAACACTTTAAAGAAGTACATAATAAAGTTATGTGAAATAAAAGAAAAACAATTTAGAATAGCTATAGCATGTTCGTTAGGAATCACAAGAGCTCTTGGGTTAATTTAGGTTACCTCTGGAGATGCATTAGCAGGTAGATGTTCAAATTCAGCAGCAAAAACTGGAATGTTCATATTTTTGGAGCAGCAGCAGTTCTGGGGTTCCTTATGCGATAGCTTCTGATGGTCTGGAGCAGCAGCTGGCTATTCCGAGGGGACATAGCCATCTTGACACCTCTACTCTGTCATGTCAAGGTTAGCAAATTATTAGAATAGAACTCAGAATGATTTCTCTTAGAAACATCAGAAGAATGGAGAACAAAAGAAAACCCTTCTTTTTATAGTAGACTTTAACAATAGAACTGCCCTGGAGCATTACAAAAATATATCAGACTTATCAGCTGTAATTAAATCTATCCGAACGTCTAAAGGAATTCAACATTAATTAATTTCTTTTGTTACTTTCCCTGTCGACATTCGAATTACAAACTAGATTTAATTAAAAATTACTTTTATTAATTAAAGAAAACCTTAAATGGACATCTGCTGTTTTTAGATAAAACTTATATAAGATTAACTAATTAAACTATTGTCCCTCATTTATTTTAAAAAAATATTTGGAATGACTTTTATTAAATTAAATGAAAATTATTTTACTTTTAACTTGCAATATTTGAATCTATTTACTAAACGAATATTTACTAAATAAATTTTATTTTAAATCAAAATATATTATGATGGTAATATATTTGTAAATAGATTCAAACAAAATAACTTTAACAATTTATAATTTTGATATGTTTTAAAATGCATATCATAGTGTGTGCGCAATTACAACTTATATAACCTACTTTTAATAAATCAAAATTATGTGAACATATACATAATCTATAATCTTTTATTTATTTGGGAATGACTTATATATATAGTACAAGCATTGTACTCATGGTTTAAAATTAGGTGGGATTTTCGGTATATAAGCATATTGCAGACACACTACGATAGATTGGGGTTCAAACTAAGGTATGAGGGTAGGAAATAGGTATGAAAATGTGAAACAAAGATCTGCAAAGCAGACCTTACTGTTTCACCATCCACCCTTAATATTAAAAGAACTCTTAAATAAGTTAATTGCTTCAGAATAATAAATTTTCAATAATAAAGACTCTTTAATTCTTTTGATTTCATTTCTCTCAAAGAAGACAACCTTAGCTTCATCAAAATCAATAGTGTGGCCAGTATCTTTTTCATGGACATACAAAGCAGAACTAAGATATCTATTTTTAACTCTACTTTTATGAACCTTTATTCTTTCATTTAAACCATATTCCTCTGACCTATGTAAACCTTCTTACAAAATAAACAAGGAATATATATATATATATATATATATATATATATATATATCAGGTTATATATATATATATATATATATATATATATTGAACCTGATTGAAATTCGGTTCAATGGTGTTGTTATTAAACAAAAAAAAAGAAATTTATTAAGCTTTTAATTTTAATTAAACGTAGAATTTAAATTTGCAATATTATTTAAAAAGAATGCCTGTACCCAAGTATACAAGTGTTTATATGTAAAATGGATTTTTTAAAAATAGTCATCGATTTATTTTAAAATAGTTTTCATATACCGCCTGTTTTTAAATCCATTTGATTTAAAAACAAGCTGGCTAGCTAATTGCATTCCTTTTGCTTTTATTTTAATTATTGTAAACAATTTTGATAGTGGAGATTTGATTTTTATGTTGTTGTTTTCATTTCAATAAACCCTGGGTAGAATTCCTAGATAGATTGAGCGGGAGATTAATATTTGCCCTGCCTAAGGTGTAGAAATTGGACAACAAGTAAAGTGTTTCGCGGGAAATGGAGCAACGTATAAATAGCCCCGAAAATTTGGAGTGTCAGTTAATTCAGTTTTGAGAGATAGACAAGTGGTTTTCTCATGTGAAAGTTATATCAGCGTGGACATTTAAATTTCTTAGTTAAAGGACAACAGCTGCTATTAAATACTTTCGCTTGCAAAAATGAAAAATTCTATACTTGTTATCACCACTCGAATGGCTTGCTAACTCCACAAAAGACGGATCCCTGACTTCCAAGTTTGCTCCAGTAATGCCTTGAACACCTAAAAGAAGCCGGAACCTCTCTACATCTACCTTGCTGCCTAAAGAACCTGAAAATGAACTTAAGTAAAAGTGCGCACTCTACGTGAACTTTGTTTTACCGAAAGGTAACTATTTTCATTTTTATTCTTCCCAGGGTAAATTAATTCTCATTAAATCTCCACTCAATCTAATCATAAATATGTATTCTTAAAACAATATAGCCTCATATTTAATATTTGCTGTGTTTTCCAATATTTTATAGTGTGTCTTGGAATCTTAGTTTTAAGCTTCCAATTTGCTTTCTGTTTTGTTTATTGGAGAGTGACGAATGGGTTTTATATTTTATGCCTCGCTTTTGTAAATGCTTTAGCAGTCTTGTATATATTTTTTTATGCTTACCTGTAATTATTTAGTATTCAATAATTAATTTTATACTCTATGTTTGCCTTCTTTCTAAACCTCCAAAACTCTTTTGGCTGACGACTTTATTGTCTGATTTTCGCAGGTGGAGATTTCGTTTCTAATATCTCTAAAGGCGGAAATTAGAATTGTGTTTTTCTTTGTAATTTTATAAGTCATCAGCAGGAAGATAAAATTTATCCTTTCTTAAACTACAGGTGAGAAATACTATCATTCTGCTAGAGTATTTAAACTTTTGATATTTTGTACTCATGTGCACTCTCCGATAGATTTCTTTTTGTATTTATTATGTGTGCTTTAAATTTGTCAGAGCGTGTACTCAGAATTTGTTTGTAAGTTTATTTTCTTTAAATGCTGGGCAGACATAACTGTTTTTCTAATTATTTACTTGTCTCTTAGTGGGATCTTTAATTATTAATTTTAAAGTAATTTTCGCCAATCGTTTGGCTGGGATTCACCAGTTTTAATTATTTCTTCATTTCAGTCATGTTTGTCGGTTGTTCTTGAGGTGGATCAATCACCGTTATTTTAAACATAGTAATAGGTGCAGCTCATACCGATATAAGGACATTCAAGGTCTGACCAATTTTTAGATCTCGAACAGCTCATCAGCGCTGGATTCTTTGATCTATTTCAGGGGCATAGGGCTTAAATATCTGAAAGTGAAAACCAATGTTTAGGTGAATCCTCTGCTGAATGAAATTTGCTTCCTCCCTTTTACATTTGTTTATTAGAAGATAAGTCAGTCTGTCATAGCTTTGCCTTTAGTATGTCTGGTATACGCCTGAGTTAACCCCCATTTCTTGTGTCATAAACTTATATTTAATAATTTATTTTCTCATAATAAAATTTATGAAATAGGTTTAAACTTAATTTGGCTGACGTTTGTCTTTGTGCTTTTGTCTCAATTGTCTAAACAGTTTAAGATCTCTTGTTTCTCCCTGAGTCTAGTCGGCGCAAACCATCATCATCATCTATTCTGATCACAGTAAACAAATTTTCCAGACATGTAGTGGTCTGGTGGCGGCCTCTGTTTCAGATAGATTGAGTATCCAGTATAATATATATATGCAATTAACTTTATATATATATATATATATATATATATATATATATATATATATAAAGTTAAATGCATGGCCAATATATATTGATGTGCACTAATCAATCAGAAATAATTTTTCATGCTGAATATAAATAATAGCAAACCTGTTCAAGCTAACACTAATCAAAAGGTAGCCTTTTGTGATTAATCACTTATAGGTTTGCTATTGTTTTATTCAGCCTGCAGAACCACATCTGATTGATTGCTGCATATCAGTACAAATTGGCAGTGAATTTAACTTTGTATATATAATCGTGATTCCATTTAGTTTGAATATATTCTATTTTTTTTTTCATTTCTATTCCTTTTTTTATAAAATTGTATGTATTAACATAATATTATCATTCTTTTTCTAAATCATAATTGACTTTTTAAAATGATATAGTTATATCAACATGTATTTTTCACTACATTCAACGTTTTTTTCTTTCTGGTCTTTATTTCAGTAATGAAATTAATGTTGTTTAAATTAGAATTTGGAAAATAACTTGTTTTTGGATAAGCATTATCATTAATGTTTAGATAAATATTTTGTTTGTCAAAGTAATATTTGTATGCAGAAATACTTATTTCTTTGTGCATTTTTTTTTGTTATTTATCAAATATTATTTTAATACCAAAATTCACTTTTTTTGCCATTTGTTCTCTTAACTTAAACATTTTTCTATATTGTGCGATTTCACAATAGTTTGAATAAAATTAAATTGTGGTATGTGTAGAAAAAAAACATTCTACTTACAATGTTGCGAACTTAACCCATTGGGGAATCATTTTAAATTACAAGTTACTTTAAATACAAATAAACACACAGAAACGCGTATTCCAACTCATCGAAAAAGAAAAAAAGTTCTACAAATGAGTTTTGTAATGATTATACAAACTAATCTGTATCTGTTTGGCACAACACATACATGCAACCAAAAAGTTTGCTGATCAATTTTTTTGATTACTTGATATTGTGCATACTGTCTTTTAATGTCTTCAAAAGAAAACTTTTCTTTCTGCATTATTTGAACTTCATATCTGGTTTAAGCTCACCAATGTACTCTATTCCCTACCAATAAAATCAAAATTATATTTCATAAGAATATATTTTCAGATATTTCTTGTAATGTAGATGGGAATATCTTCCAAATATTTTTAATCTTCTTTTATTTTATATGTCCAAACCAACAAATGTATGATTTTATAATAGGGAACACTATAGCTTGCTTTTATATGTTTGAAATTTTACTTTCAAAAGTAATCTTTACTAGTTAAAAGATTACAAAAATTTTCAGGTACACTTACCCATTGAGAATTACAAGCATTCATTGTTACAAGGTAAATAAATTATTAACCAGGTTTATATAAAGTACATATGCTTGATGACAATTATATCCATAAAAGGGTTGCTATAATGTTGATTAATGTGTATCTGTATATGTGTAGTACATGGATCTACATGGCCCAGCTTCTGAGAAGTTATCTATCACCCAATGATCCCACATACTTTAGATGAATAGGTGGACAAGTCCAGCATTGCGCCAATCATCCCAACAGGCAGCGAGGTCCAAGGCCCAAGTCCATTAAACAATAAACTTTTTGACCCACTTCCAAGCCATGTTAAAATCATTCTAGATACTCTGTCTCCCAATTAACAGTCTAAATGTGCAGGGACCACATTCACTCTACCTACCCAGAATTGGAAAGCCAACTAGGGAAAAACTAACAAGTAACAAGCATAGATCTGCACTGCCCAAAAACAACCTATCAAGTGGGCACAGCAGCTAACCAGAGCTGGAATGGTGCTGAGACTTTGACCAGGTACCCTCATAGCAGGCTTTTCAGGTAGTGGCAATAATTGTCAACAGCCTTCACCAATAAACCAGGCCCCTAATGATCACTACCACCCCTGAGGAAGAAAAGGGAGTGCAGACCCATGCCTGAAAAATTATTGCAGCAAAAACTCCATTAAAGTTACAAAAATTGGCAGTGGCCCAAAGCAGATCAACTGCCTTACAAATGCTCTAATTTTAAAGTTTTACTAAGGAAGCTAAATACTAATGAACTCAAGTCAACATTGTCCATGGCAGATATCCCCAGGCTGGGAATTATTGCTCACCGCCCCCACAAATAAACCAAGCCCCTCATGACCACCACCACCATATCTGAGGGGGAAAAGAGGAGTGCAGACCCATGCTCACCAATGCAACAGTTGATTCATTGTAGTCTGGAATCAAGCCAGATTTATTTATGAGTACACACCATTTGTCCATATCATCTTGCATACTGAGGTCAATAGAGCTGAAAGTCTGTCTGTAATCATTACCAACCTTCTGTGTCTGCAAATGTTCACAATACCTGTTCAACTCACCCAACTATAAAGTCCTTCAGAGTTCACTATGATTCGTATTTGTTGATACAAACTGGATTCTGCTTCTTTGGATTGAATTCTAGGTCTTGATTAGTAATCAACGATTCGGTTCTATAATCTGAAAGTTTGTTGTTAAACTTTGGAATAATCTCAATAATTGTTTAATTAAAAGAGGATGAATTATTTGTAGCTTCAATGTCTCTGTTTAGGTCTAAAACATCATTTGTACTAATTTTGCCTGTAAATCATTGTTTTTTAGCTCAGGAGACATTTCGTTGTAATTCTGTGTTGATTTAAATTTTTTTTTCTGGTGCCACAATGCACCGGAAGTGGGTTAATAACTTCTGTTATAATCATCGGAGAAACTTGATTTTTGTGCAGGAAGATAGCTTAAGTCATAATCTATAATATTCAATTCTAAAATTGAGATCGAATTAAAATTCAAAATAATTTACTTGACGTGCACTGATTTGCCACATTCGGCTACTTCCGGTTCGACACATGACACATGATATCGTAACTTTATTTCTATGAATAATTTAACACTGGGATTTCTTTTTTTTCCTTAGTTTTATGATTAATTTTTGTAGCTATAATGTTCCTTAGGTTGTTTTATGTCTTCCCTGACTGGTTTTCAGCCAATGAAACTTGTTTAACATTATTAATAACTGATGCAAAGATAAAGTTCTTAAAACTATGTTAACATTTTTATTTTTTACATTTTCAATGAGATTTGATGTCCAAAACTTTCTCTTTTTATTCTATCAACAAAATTATATTTCTAGAGTCTCTATTCTTTTTAGAATTATTTGGTTTCATTTAAAACAATTTTCAAAAATTTATGTTACTATAATGATTCTAAGAATTACTTAACCTAGCTTTTGCCTATTTCAAATGACAGCCGTTTGCATTAAACGGAACGATGGGTCATTTCAATTATTCTTGAATGAAAACTGATTTAAAATTTCTTGTAAAGATGAAAAACAATAAAACAGGTATTCACTTACATTTTACTAAGCTTTTTTTCTATGAATTCAAAACTAGACTATAACTTTGGTGAATAAAAACTGGGAGCCCATATCATGTGATGTGATATGATGTGCCGTCCTTAAACGAAGCCAAGAATCTCTCAGCAATTATGCCCAGAGAAACCTGTTAGCCACTTTATTTCTAACTTTTCCCATAGTCTGCTCCATCCCATTTCCACAGTATAGTCTTTGTCAACTATATGGCTTTTATATCTAACCCCCCCCCCTTATTTTTTCCCAAACCCAGCATAAAGACCAATAATCCACTTTCTGTATAATCACTTTTTTCATATTTATTCTTCCATAACTTCATTATATGTACCCTTTTTGTTTTCAAGCATTCACATTCAATTAACAGATGCCTAATATTTTTTATTCCTTCCTTACATAAATACATTCATAAATGAAACTTTTCTAATGCCTTTATATTGCATAAATACGACATCCAAGTCTTACTTCCATCCAATAATTTAGGTAACATAACAGTTCTATGCACATTTAAAATAGTTGCAGTAATTATTTTTTCATGATAAAATATTTTATTTTTTAACTTGTTAAAATCACCAGTAGCATATTGGAGCCTGCTATATCTCAATGGCTAAGCTAAAACTACTTAGGTATTGAAATTGATTTATGTTCTCAAATTAATAACCATCAAAGCTAAAACTTGCTGAGGATTTTTCTTACTAACTGATAAAAAAATTTGAGTTATTTTGAACATTAATTATTACATTAGTCTATAAATGTTATATTCAAAACATTGAGTATATTTGATTAATTATCTTTAAAAGTGGCAAAAATAGTACTCTCATCAAACTAATGTAAATTCCGAATTCATCAAGTTATTTTAACTTTTAATCAGTTAAAATTAAAACATCCACTAACAAACTTGTATCCATCTTAATCCCCTGTCATCCATTTCATTAATCTGCCTATAAAAATTCTAAAAACAACTGTTAAAAAAATTGAAAATTTGTTTAACACCAATTTTAATTTTAAATAACATACATTTTCCATTTGTATTAATAACATTTTCAATCTCCAACATATTATAAAATAAATAAATTTTGGTGGACAACCAAAAAAATTTCAAACAATGCCAAAAGCCCGTTTGATCACTTAAATTAAATAATTTCACCAGATCAATAGAAGAAATATACAAATTACTTTTGGTGCATTTTCCTGGCAACAAATATATTATCTATGATGCTTCTGATACTCTAAAAATATTGAATTTCTGGTAACTATTTATCAATATCTGGATGCAATCTGCTTAACAAAATCCTTGAATGTTCTTTTAGTCTAATGGATAATAATGATATTCCATGCTAATAACTACAAACTTGTATATTTATTTTATTTTAAAAAATTGGGATAATAGCATCGATAATGTCATGAAGTATCCATATTTTTCCATATATTTCTTTAAAAAATCATTATTTTGGAAGGCAACATATCACCAATATGTTTTAAAACTTCTCCAGGTATTTCATCAGAACTTGCAGTCTGCCAAAAACTGCTTTGACTTCATTAAGCTGAATATTTTTATCCAAATCTACACGAATAAATAAATAGATTACCTATTAGAAATTATCATTGCCATCATATAACAGTGGCCATTGTTAGATTTAATAAAATTGTAACACTGGTTTTCAAATCAATGTGTTGATTTCACTCCTTTAAAAAAATATCTAGAGTGACGAAGATCAACAAATAAATGTTTTAATCCATTAATCATTTTAACCCCAAATAAAAAAGCAGTCTAAATACTTTAAAATAAATAAGAATTTCTTATTCATGATGCCATGCTTTAAAAACAAACAAACAAAGTAAAATGTAGCAATGAACAAATGAAAAGCAACTCATATTTTGTTTTAATCAAATGGATAAAAGTTGATTTACTGAGAAAGTGAAACAAATTGTAAGATTTGTAAAATTACACTATTTTAAAAGTAATACACTTAATTATTACAAAAATCAAAACACAATTTATGATTTTTAAATATTAGTTTAAGAGAGGGTTTAAAGTAAGATTGTAGAAAAAAGAAATAATAAAACTAATATGCTAGTAATAAATATAAATAGTAAAAGAGGAATTATATACAAATTTCCAAAAATAGGAAATAAATTTTTGTATTTATAATTTTTTTATAAATGCATTTAATGTGGTTTAGTTAGAATTAAATTTAGTAATCAGATGTTATATGAAGCATAGCTAATTACTAGTAATTAATGGATTAAAGTAAAACAAGAATAAAGAAATAAAAACAACAAGAAAGCAACTGTGACTAAGAGTAATTGGAAAATATGTTCTCATTATGCATATAATATAGCTATATATGTAGAGAAGAAAAAAAAAGAAAAGAACACATTGGCTAAGAGTCAAAATGCATATAGTGAAGAAAATAAGGTAAAACGTTTTATATGGAAAAATTTTGACTTATAGCAGTTATCTATCACAGCAGTATTTCAATGATAGTTATTTCATTTACAATAAAATACAGCTGTTGAAAGTACTTTTCAGTGTTAATTTAAGACAAATTTCTATATGATGGAAACCTGCAAAGCCACAATATTAAGGCTACCAGAATTGCGACAATTATAGCTTGACTATGCATCCTAATCCATCATGAAATATGAAGTTCAAAAGTGATGATGCTCTGTCTGAAAATTATAGAAGTGTTTTCACATTGCTTGCAATTATCAAGCCTATCAATGAAGTAGAAAGTTATGGAATGCTAACAAGATGGGAATTAATACTGAATAAGTCAGTACTGAGCATTCAACAGCTAAGATTTTTATCCTAATAGCACAGAATATGATAAATATAGAATAATAGACTATGGTATATACATATGCCTATAACTAATAGTGAGCTTATTGAGTTATCAAAGAAGCTGTGGCAAAATTTTTTTGATTCTGTATATGTATAAATAAGAAATCTAGTTAATTTATAAATTCTAATAAAATATTTCTCTTTATTCGTTTTTATTATAAATATCTCATGTCTTTTTAAATTATTAAGCATCACATGATCACATTTAAATTACTAATAGAATGGGGGAAATTATTACTTGTATTTTAAATATTACTATTTTTATTTATCAAATAAATTTGTAAGAGAGAAATGTAAATATGTTGGTAATGAAGAACTTATAAATAAATAGGAGATCGAGATCTATCATGACTGAAATTTAATAATTATCCTAATGCTTTTTCCGATATATATATATAAATTGTGAGAGTACCGTATGAGCCTCATTTAAAACAATTTGTGTTTCTTTGTGAATTTAACTGTGCCTATATCAAATCAACAGATATAAATAACATACACCTATCTTGAGCTTTTCATATATCAGTTATATACATAAACTAATTAATATTAAAAGAATAATTCTAAAAATGAATTATTCTAATTTGTTTATACGCACACATAAATAAATGTTTCTAACTAATAGTATTTTTTATTAACCAAAACTTGACATTGACAAAGCAGTAAGTCGTCATCACATTTTATCAGTTGAAACAAAGGAAATAAATGTTTGGAGTTCATTACAAATTGTAAAACAATAGAGAGCACGAGCATGATTATGTGATATGCTTGCAGAAATTAATCCAGTATAAAAACGAACTAATATTGTTATATAATAATCTTCTATTTAGTTATCAAGGCAATAACTACATCTGTAAATTTAAATGTGTTCGAATTTAGAACACATTTAAGAAAAAAAGAAGAGTCACTATTTTAAAACTGTCTTCAAGTAATTAATTTACTTACTTTTAATATTATAAAGAACTATAAAAAAAATAATCATTGAAATTGACAAGGTTATAAGAGTTATCAACGTCTTCGAAATGAGTTTTCAAAATATATGTTTAAGAAGACAAAAATTTATAAAGATGTTCTTTGGCTAGACAATTTATGCCAATGATTTCTGCTGATGTTTTAAACCTGAACATGTAAATTTATTCCTACTTAATGCCTAAAGTATAGTCATCGTAATTTCACCTTAATAATGGAGTATTATATTGAAGAAGATTTTAAATATTTTACTACGCAAATATTTAAAAGAATGAATATTTGGATTACCTCTTCAAAGGATGATCAAGGAACTTTACCTTTCAATATTCATCTCATTTTATTTTGTTTAAGGAGGAATGTGAAACCATTATTCCTGTTGTGCACTTTAATAACTCTTAAACTTTATTTCCTTTGGGGATAATTATATTTACGTGGAAAAATTACTTGTATATTAAATTGATCTTAACAGGATAAGTGGAGAACTGATAAGATGAACGTTTTATTTTTATTTATTTAATAAAATTTAGATGTTGATATTTTGATATATGCTCTGGTGAAAGTGACGGCTGACTAAGGTAAAAGTTTTTAAATTATTTCAATTTGGAAGTAAGTTTTATTATATTCCAAATTGAATCTTACCTGACAATTATCATAATTTCTTTTTAAACAATAACATAATTAATATCAGAATACATTCTATTATTAATCTAGTGTGAATGGATGTTATGTTTTATAGACATATAACACACACTGAATCATTTTAATGACACAATACGTAGATTTATAATGTATGGTGGTATTATTCATTGTACACATGATTTTAAATTATATATATGTAAATAATTACATTATGTTTTTTTTTTAAGTTAAATAGTTTATTATTGTATATATATAAGCACAGATTATAATTCTAAATTTTAATATTTTTATTATTTATGTGATAAGATTTTTGTTTCTATTACGGATTAAAATGTGTTAAACTTGATTTTAAAATTAAACAGGTCTCGTTTGTTTATTTTATTTAGACATTTTATAAAACCAATAATTATAAATATACATACTCATGCATATATATATATTGAATCAACTTAGTGATTTAATATTTATAAAAAAGTTATATATAGCTTATACTAAATTTATCATTACTATGGGATATTTGTGGAAATGCCTGAAGAGAGTCAATTGTGATTTCTACTCTGACCTCGAATTCCGAGAGTAACAAGGTTATTAATAGAGGAGTGGATTGGATTATATTTTAAATCACATCATCCATGGCATTCTATAAGAAGACCCAAAGTCTGACTATAGGTAGATGCGACTTCCACGAGTCCTGAAAAGGATCGTCCCGTTATACATGGCACCCATACTTAAGGCATGAAACAGTAGTTTTTCATTAATTAAATCCATAGTTTAAAATAAAAAAATTTATATGAGTATGTTGTGAATTGGTAAAAACACTGAATAATAAATAATAGAGACCTTGAAATAAAATAAACCGTAATAAACAGATAAATCAGTCACTTTAAAATAAATAAATAAATACGATTATAGTTTGGGCATTAAAATATATATTATAACAATATCTTATAAAAGTAGGAAAAATAGAATTACATTTAAGGTCAAAAACATAGCATGAAATGTTATGGCATATATTAAAGTATAACTTTGAAAAGAAAGTAGTTTATATATATATATATATTGTAATGGAAAGTATATGTAGCGCCCCTGATTGGACTGCCAATGAGCTATTGGCCTTGCTGTTGGGGCCTATAAATAAAGGGGGAATATATATATATCATATATATATATATATATATATATATATATATATATATATATATATATATACATTAGAAATTTTTCATTAATGATAACTAGAAGTGGGGAAAAGCTAATAATAATGGAAGTAAAAAGTTTTGAAGAATCTTCAAGCAATAAAGATAGTGAAGTAGAAATTACTTCAGTTAGTAATGAACAAGGATCTTTACAAGACCTAATGTCTGAAGGGACTCTAGCAGAAAATGAACATCTTTCACAAGTTCACATGACAGATCAAATATTACCTCAAACACAAAAAGAAACTGAAGCTATAACAGTACAACCACAAGGAAGTGATATGGCTCAATTGGTCCAACTGATAATGGATTTAAAAGTTGATATGAATAAAATGAATTCTGGTATGAATAATATGAAAGCTGATATGGTAACTAAAGTTGATATGAATAATATAAAAGTTGATATGAATAATATAAATGTTGATATAAATAAAATGAATGCTGATATGAAGGGAGAAATGGCTAGAATGAATGATAATATTGTAACTAAAGTTGATATGGATAATATGGAAGTGAAATTAAAAAAAGACATAATTTCTATAAAAGAAGAATTAAAGAAAGATATTGATGATGTTAAGGAAAAGATGCAAGTAGAAATCAAAGTTGTTGTTGAAAAGAAACAAACCGCCAATAAAGTAGAAAAACTTCATCACCCAAAAGCATCAACAATATCGATGGCAATTCAATGCCAAGAATCCAAAGCTTACCCTGAGCATGGTGTTCGCAAATATAATGACAGCATCCAGAACAAATCATTTTTAGTTCAAATGAATATTTCAGAAGAAAACTATCATGATAATTATTTTACCATACAGCAGAGCAATGAAGTAGAAGATCATTGCAGCATTAATAAAGTTCTTGAACCTGATCCAAATATCTTAGAAAGAGAAGAGGATATGGATAATGTGGAATATAAATTAAATTCCAAATCTCAGGAATTGAGAGAAGCACAATCAAATGATAATACTGAATGTCTACATAAATTAAGACTTCAGATTTGAGATGACTCCACTATCTAAAGATATAATAGATGAATACAACAGTAAAGTGTATTTTGAGTCATCCCACCACATTTGTTTTTACTCCCAGAAAAAAAGTAAAACATTTCATCAATGAGGTATTGATAAATTGGATGACAACCATCTGATAAGATCATTATCAATGGTAATATTTAATAGAAAAGAAGGTTGTCTTAGTAGACAGTTTAATTCAGAAGATATAGATGAAGATAATAGATTTCATTGTCTTAAGTGTAAATTCTAGTATATAAAGCATCACCATAATCCTGAAGATGAACAAATTATAAAAAGTCTTCAGACAATAATAAAGATATTTATAATACAAGCTAAGAGACAGAGAAGGTTCACAATTCCATAGGTTGTGTAATACTTATGAAGGTCCCTTCACATTCATTGAACATGTTAATGGGTGTGCTTAAAAAGTAAAGCACATATATAAGGAAGGACTTCATGGATTACGACTTTGGGATGTGACAATGGACTTTCAGTAATGATAGAATCCATTAGGCTGTTCTTTTAAAAGAATAAATCTATATATCTATATAAATAATTGAAGTTGATATTAATAATAATAAAATGTATCAAGTTAACCAAAGTATAAAAAAATACTTACAGGTGTATTAGAGTACAAGTTATGGTTAGTTAACTAAGTAATAATGGTAAATCAATTAATCATCATGATAATGCAATCTGATGTTGACACTACTTATAAAATGCAAGTCCATTATTATATAGCGTGATGTTGTTAAATTGTAATAACAATCAGCATTAAACCAATGCACATGCGCTTTGTGGATATGTGTATGGATATATAAAAAGATAGTGTAAAAGCTTATAAACAACTTGTTAAAAAAGGCCAGTCAAAGAAATAAAAATGTAAAGACAATTTCACACAAGTTCAAACTTGGGGATCAAGTTTTTATAAAAACTCCACAAATTAGTATACCCCAACAGAGCAGATACCAAAAGATTTATCATCGGTATGAGGAACCTTATACTATCACAGAGCAAACAGGTCCCAATGCATTCTACATAAATATAAAGGGAGACATTAAAGGCACTTACAATGCTAGAGCTTTAAAACCCTATTTTGGTCAAATGAATTAATAATGTTTTATCACATTCTACTTATGTACAGAGTAAAATATTGAAAGAAAAGATAACTTGGTATAAGTAAGGAGAGAAAAGGTTTTCATTTAAAAGTATATATATATATATATTGTAACGATATATAAATATGTTGTTATATTAATTTAAAATAAAAATTTAAAAGTTCGCAAATAAAAGTAAAAAACTAAACGCCAAAATTAAAATGTTTGTTAAACGTATATACATTCGCACAGATGCCAAACTTTAAAAAATTTTTTTTAAAAAAAAAAATAAATAAATAAGTATTTGAACGTACTTTTTTATAAAAAAAAAAGTACAAGATTTAAAAATAAAAACAGGTATTAATTAATTCTTGTAATCTGTAAATGGAAATGATTGTTTATGAATTATCGAAAACCAAACTGGCCCTTGGGCTCTTGTATAATTAAAATAATCTGATGAAAGATAGATAAGAAAATAAAGAGAAATTAGCTTGACCAATGGAAGCACTAAGCCTTGGCTCGGACCCTAACGAAAGTGATGGATTAGTGACGTTTTGTTGATTGAATCCATGTGGATAATATAAAAAGGGAAATACAGTTTTTTCGGAGGGTTCCAGCATTGCGTGTTTGAGAGTTGTGGTAGGACGCACATACCACACTCTCTATTTAAAAAAGAAAAAGGAAAAGACTGTGATACCTTGAACCAGCTATTGCCACCTCCAGAACATTATCTTCCAATGGAGGCGTCACGGGAATTAAAAACAGGAACCTGGACTCTTCTACCATAAGCTATATGAAATAAACAATTATTACAATAAATTAAAAACTTTCATCAAGTTTTACAAATTGATAAACAAGCCAACTTAAATGTTAAAATGGACTCTTATCTGACTTTTGTAAGTTTTTAAATCAAATTAATAATGTTTAATTTTATATGTTTTCCGATTGATAAACATCATTTACGTTTTTTTTTCTTATTGTAAAGATTATTTAAATGCATGAAATTTAAGTTGTTTATAGACGCTTGCATGGATTCGTTTGCGGTTAATTATATTTTGGTTTTCATATTTGATCAAAATATATAGACATTCGATAAATAATGATACCGTACAGTATCTAAAATGTATTTATTCGGATGTCTTTTAAGTTATTGGTGGCAATGCAAGTATCTTATGGTGAATACTATTGTGTTATTTATAAATTTCCCTCTGTGATTGTTGGTATCAATAATTTTGTATTTTGATTGTTTATGTTTATTTTGAAATGTTTTTGCCCGTGGAATCTATGTAATCGATCTATACCCAACATTTTTAAACAAATCTGTGTGAACGTATTTAAATGTTAAATTTAAGTCGGGCATGAATGGCTATATAGTTTTGTAAAGTTATATTAAGGGAGGGTAATCTTAGGTTATTCATTTCGTAGTTGAATTGGTTCAATGGATTGGATATATTTGTGTAATTGTAGATATAGTATGAGATCCACTACGGGCAGGATTATAGATATATGCCACACACCTTCTGTTTGCCTATGGATGGATTTGTAAGATGGCAAAGGACCGCAGTCCATTCCTATGGAGTTTTATGTTTATTGTTCTACTCGCCAACAGATGTCACATTCCTGTTGGTGGAGAGACAATGTCTTCTCTAATTCTACTTACTGATCAGATGTACATTCCTGACAGTATAGTATTTTGTGTTGTCGTATTTTCATGCTACATTGAATACATGAATGTATCAGGTGGATTGGTGCCAGTTTGATTGTGAAATTTGTTGCCTAAGGTTAAATCAGGAAAGAATATTTTCTTTTCAAATGCAGATCTATGTAGTCTATTCATACTTGACTATCTAAATAAAATATTAAACTCATTGAAACTTAGTTAAATGTAAAATTAAAAGATTAATAGAAAAATCTAAAATGTTGAATTTATTCCTCAAAATTTAAATGTTATTTTATATGTGCGTAAATAAATATTTTTATGTGTTAATTTCTGGCAGTGGCTTTTATTTTTTTATATTTATGATATAAAATTTATATTTTATTATCTCTGCTACTCCATTGAGCTAGTGACTTGGGCTAATGATCTGAATATTTAAATAAAGTGGAATCGTAACAGCGCATATCTGCCTACTCTATAAATTTTTCTAGGTTTAAATGCCTAGATGGTGCCTTGTAGAGCAGATATCGAAGTTTGCGGTTAGATTCGATCTTCACTTGCATTTCAATCATTATAATTGGCATCCCAAGTGTGGCCTTACCTCAGAGATTGACCCTGAGAAGGGGAATTGATGATGAAATTTTCTATCTTTAATAAATCATGAGTGCCCTAAGAATTTTAAAAGGGAGTCATGCAAATAACATTTGTTGTTTTTTCTGAAATAAGTACATTTTTGTACTAATGTAAAGTTATAGCCAGATGTTTAATAAACCACTAATACTTTTGAAAATAAATCATGCCCGTAATATCTTTTCTGAAATTAGTATAAATATATTTGTTGTATTGATGTAGAGTTGCAGTTTGAAGTTTTGTTTAAAAAGTGCTGCCAGTAAAAAAAATTGTGCATATGTAAATATAAATGCGAGGAATAAAACATAATAATAAATATAAATCTTTTTTTTTTAAAAAAAAAAAGTATTGTTAAATTAAAATCTAATCGTTCAACTTGCCAAAGTAATAGTTAAAGGTAGGAGAAATGAAACTTGGAAGGGAGGGGGCAGAAATTTAGCTGGTAATAGGGAATCAACAGTCAACATTTGTTTTTAATCATTATATTTGTGTGTAATTACTGTTTTGTCTTGTAAAAAAAAAGTTTTGTCCTTTTGAAATTTTCTTATATAATCAATTTGTGTAACATAATTACTAACACTAAGTAAATTTTTTTTTTTAATGTTTTTGTTTTTTGAGAAAGTTTACTGATATGTAACGATATATAAATATGTCGTTACATTAATTTAAAATAAAAATTTTAAAGTTCACAAATGAAAGTAAAAAACTAAACGCTAAAATTAAAATGTTTGTTAAATGTATATACATTCGCACAGATGCCAAACTTTAAAAATATTTTTTTAAAAAAAAAAAAAAATAAATAAGTATTTGAACATACTTTTTTATAAAAAAAAAAAGTACAAGATTTAAAAATAAAAACAGGTATTAATTAATTCTTGTAATCTGTAAATGGAAATGATTGTTTATGAATTATCGAAAACCAAACTGGCCCTTGGGCTCTTGTATAATTAAAATCATCTGATGAAAGATAGATAAGAAAATAAAGAGAAATTAGCTTGACCAATGGAAGCACTAAGCCTTGGCTCAGACCCTAACGAAAGTGATGGATTAGTGATGTTTTGTTGATTGAATCCGTGTGGATAATATAAAAAGGGAAATACAGTTTTTTCGGAGAGTTCCAGCATTGTGTGTTTAAGAGGTGGTAGGATGCACATACCACACTCTCTATTTAAAAAAAAAAATGAAAAGACTGTGATACCTTGAACCAGCTATTGCCATCTCCAGAACATTATCTTCCAATGGAGGCATCGCGGGAATTAAAAGCAGAAACCTGGACTCTTTTACCATGAGCTATGAACTTTAGAAATTAACAACAACAAAAAAAAAAGTAATTAAGAACTTTTGTCAATGTTTTTTTTACAGATTGAGCTAATTTAAATGTTAAAATGAACTCTTATTTGATTTTCAAATTAATAATTGATTGTTTAAATTTATATTATAGTTAAGTTTTGCTAAAATCATTTCCATTTTATTATTATTATTTGTAGTAATATTTATTGTAGAAATTATTAAATGCATTACATTTAAGTTGGGTATAGATGTTGCAGAGATTCGTTAGTGGTTGATTATGTTGTGGTTTTCACAGTTGATTAGAATATATAAGTCAACAATGTCATAGGATGTCTTATGATGAACACCAAAGGGTCTCCTGTATTCCCTCAGCAATTGACATTATCGATTGACTTTGTATTTTGATCGATTGTGTTTAATTTGGATGTTTTTGACCGTGGAATCTGTGCAGCTGATCTATACTCGACATTATAAAACAAAGTATATAAAAATAATCTGTGTGAACGTATTTAAATGTTAAATTTAGGTCGGGCATGAATGGCTATATAGTTTTGTAAAGTTATATTAAGGGAGGGTAATCTTAGGTTATTCATTTCATAGTTGAATTGGTTCAATGGATTGGATATATTTGTGTAATTGTAGATGTAGTATGAGTTCTGCTATGGGCAGGATTATAGATATATGCCACACACCTTCTGTTTGCCTATGGATGGATTTGTAAGACGGCAAAGGACCGCAGTCCATTCATATGGAGTTTTATGTTTATTGTTCTACTCGCCAACAGATGTCACATTCCTGTTAGTGGAGAGACAATGTCTTCTCTAATTCTA
Source organism: Epiperipatus broadwayi (assembly GCA_028023455.1). Lineage (NCBI taxonomy): Eukaryota > Metazoa > Onychophora > Udeonychophora > Euonychophora > Peripatidae > Epiperipatus > Epiperipatus broadwayi. The sequence goes on along the minus strand of JAQFVV010012890.1, from coordinate 38,031 downwards.
CTTACTGATCAGATGTACATTCCTGACAGTATAGTATTTTGTGTTGTCGTATTTTCATGCTACATTGAATACATGAATGTATCAGATGGATTGGCGCCAGTTTGATTGCGAAATTTGTTGCCTAAGGTTAAATCAGGGAAGAATATTTTCTTTTCAAATGCAGATCTATGTAGTCTATTCATACTTGACTATCTAAATAAAATATTAAACTCATTGAAACTTAGTTAAATGTAAAATTAAAAGATTAATAGAAAAATCTAAAATGTTGAATTTATTCCTCAAAATTTAAATGTTATTTTACATGTGCGTAAATAAATATTTTTATGTGTTAATTTCTGGCAGTGGCTTTTATTTATTGATATTTAAGATATAAATTAAGATATAGATTTTTAACTCTGCGTCTCCACTGAGCTAGTGACTTGGGCTAACGATCTGAATATTTAAATAAAGTGGAATCTTAACAGTGCGTATCTGCCTACTCTATAAATTTTTCTAGGTTTAAATGCCTAGATGGCGCCTTGTAGAGCAGATATCGTAGTTTGCAGTTAGATTTGATCTTCACTTGCATTTCGATCGTTATAATATGTATGTATAAGGATGTATACAAATCAAAAAAGACATTAATTTTCTTGATGAGGGTATGTTAAGCAATTAAAATTAATTCTTAGGATACCTGAAATTAAAACCGTTTTAAGAGTTAATCCATGCTGAATGATGGCTGTTCTTATGTTTTGGATAATTGTCAAAAGAGTCCATAAGTCTTAAAGAAAAGCAGGATGGAGAATACCAAACAAATATATGTGTCAGCTATAAAAGAGGCACATGACAATAAATCCATCAAAGGAAAATAAATAAAAAAGGGAAGAAAAAGAAAGGACCCTATATATATATATAAACCTCCTTGTCCTTTTATTTAAATTGAGTGATGCTTAATATAGAGAAAGAGAAAGGGTTAGAAAAAAATAGAGCAAATAATAAGGGTTGATAAAAGCAGGAAAGAAAAATAAGCTCCACAACTTTATATTTAATGCAAACATTGACACACATTAAGTGTCCAAATTTTAATGGTAAATATAAAATTTGATCTCTTTTAAGGTGGAGGGGTAATGTGAGAGTACCATATGAGCCTCATCTAAAACAATGTGTTTCTTTGTGAATTTAACTGTGCCTATATTGAATCAACAGATATAAATAACATACACCTATCTTAAGCTTTTCATATATCAGTTATATACATAAACTAATTAATATTAAAAGAATAATTCTAGAAATGAATTAATCTAATTTGTTTATACACACACATAAATAAATGTTCCTAACTAATAGTATTTTTTTATTAACCAAAACTTGACATTGACAAAGCAGTAAGTCATCATCGCATTTTATCAGTTGAAACAAAGGAAATAAACGTTTGGAGTTCATTACAAATTGTATATTGTAAACAATAGAGAGCATCAGCATGATTATGTGATATGCTTGCAGAAATTAATCCAGTATAAAAACGAACTAATATTGTTATATAATAATCTTCTATTTAGTTATCAAGGCAATAACTACGTCTGTAATTTTAAATGTGTTCGAATTTAGAACACATTTAGGAAAAAAAGAAGATTCACTATTTGGTACTCATCTTATAGCTAAAGGCACCGCTCTATGGTGCAGTTTTCACACCAAAACACATAAAAATAATGTTTTCACGGCCGACATGTTCGAACCCACGTTTCTATAATACAACTTTTTTGTTGTGCTACAGAATGCAGTCTGCTATGTCATGTCGCAGTACAGCATGTATGTCGCATAGCAGCAAATACATTTTCTGAATTTGCACAATTTATAAAATAATTACGGTTTGATGAGAGAGTTTGTATTTGAATTGTATTGAAATGTTGTTTTCATTGGATTTTTTTTTATTTTAAACTATTAAAATGTTCAGATTTTTTAAAACAATAATTATAAGACTTATTACAACATATTGTATTGAACTTTTATTTGGGAAAATGTTAAACATCTATGTTTTTATTGAGTTGCAATTAGGTAACGTGTCAAGTAATGTACTGTTAGTAACATTCCACAAGACAAAGAAGAATCTACCGTCTGTATATTTTTGAAGTAAAAAAGAGCGGTATGAAAAAAATATCCAGTAAGAAAAGTGCAAATATACAGGTTTTTTTGTAAATTTAATAAAAAGAAAATATTATAAACATGTTTAATAAGTAAAGAAGACATTTGTATGTGTTTGTTGTTGTTTAAAAAAGTTTAAGTTTCTTTCTTCTGTCCAAGTACGGTTACAATTTTGAATTTTTTTATTTTATCATTACAAACAAACAGAACACTAACCCTAAAACTAACCCTAACTCTAAAACTAACACTAAACCTAACACTAAACCTAACCCTAAACTAACCCTAAAACTAACCCTAAAACTAATCCTAAATCTAACTGTAACAACTTTTACTTTTATTACAATTATTATTTTTTAGTTAAACAACAACAAAAAAAGTCGTAACACAAGTAAAAAAATATCCGATAGAAAATTGATTTAAAAAAAGCCATAACACAAGTAAAAAAATATCCGATAGAAAATTGATAAAAAAAAGCCGTAAAACAATTTAAAAAGTATACGATATAAAAAACACGAATCAAATTGTAATTTGTTGATTTTATTTTACATTTATCATTATCATTTAAATTGTATACGTTAATAAAAAATAATATTTAAAAAAAAACGATTTTTTGTTTTTATTTTTGCATTACAAAAAAGCACAGAAAAAAATATTAAAATCAATGGCCTGTGAATGTTCATATTTTATAGTTTTAGTGTGAAAATAGTGTCATCCAATGGCATCTTTATCTATAATACAAGCACCTATAAAACTGTCTTCAAGTAATTAATTTACTTACTTTTAATATTATAAAGAACTATAAAAAAATAATCATTGAAATTGACAAGGTTATGAGTTATCAACATCTTCGAAATGAGTTTTCAAAATATATGTTTAAGAAGACAAAAATTTATAAAGATGTTCTTTGGCTAGACAATTTATGCCAAGGATTTCTGCTGATGTTTTAAATCTGAACATGTAAATTCATTCCTACATAATGCCTAAAGTATAATCATCGTAATTTCCACTAAAAAAGTTGCCTTAATAATGGAGTATTATATTGAAGAAGATTTTAAATATTTTACTATGCAAATATTTAAAAGAATGAATATTTGGATTACCTCTTCGAAGGATGATCAAGGAACTTTACCTTTCAACATTCATCGTCATTTTATTTTGTCTAAGGAGGAATATGAAACCATTATTCTTTCACATCTTGGAATACTTCATTGTGCACTTTAATAACTCTTAAACTTTATTTCCTTTGGGGATAATTATATTTATGTGGAAAAATTACTTCGTATATTAAATTAATCTTAACAGGATAAGTGGAGAACTGATAAGATGAACGTTTTATTTTTATTTATTTAATAAAATTTAGATGTTGATATTTTGATATATGCTCTGGTGAAGTGATGGCTGACTAAGGTAAAAGTTTTTAAATTATTTCAATTTGGAAGTAAGTTTTATTATATTCCAAATTGAATCTTACCTGACAATTATCATAATTTTTTTTTAAACAGTAACATAATTTATATCAGAATACATTCTATTATTAATCTAGTGTGAATGGATGTTATCTTATATAGACATATAACACACACTGAATAATTTTAATGACACAATATGTAGATTTATAATGTATGGTGGTATTATTTATTGTACACAGGATTTTGAATTATATATATGTAAATGATTACATTATGTTTTTTTTTAATGTTAAATAGTTTATTATTGTATATATATATATATATATAAGCACAGATTATAATTCTAAATTTTAATATTTTTATTACTTATGTGATAATATTTTTGTTTCTATTATGGATTAAGATGTGTTAAACTTGATTTTAAAATTAAACAGCTCTTGTTTGTTTATTTTATTTAGTCATTTTATAAAACCAATAATTATAAATAGACATACTCACGCATATATATATATATATATATATATTTATTTATTTATTTATTGAATCAACTTAGTGGATTAATATTTATAAAAAAGTTATATATAGCTTGTATTAAATTTATCATTACTATGGGATATTTGTGGAAATACTTGAAGAGAGTCAATTGTGATTTCTACTCTGAGCTCGAATTCTGAGAGTAACAAGGTTATTAATAGAGGAGTGGATTGGATTATATTTTAAATCACATCATCCATGGCATTCTATAAGAAGACTCAAAGTCTGAATATAGTAGATGCGACTTCCTCGAGTCCTGAAAAGGATTGTCTCATTATAATATATATATTATAACAGAATTACCTTTTCGACCATTTGTAAACATTGGATTTTACACTTTTACGATCGACATGACTGGCATGTCAAGCAAAGAAGCAAATATAGACTCATTAATTAAGTCTATATTCCTGATCGAATACTGAGATTACCAATGGAATATTTCAGTATTATCTTTCCCGATCAGACACTTCTTCAACTGCTGGATATTCATTCATAAGTATGATTTATTTAAAATAATCCAGCACTTGAAATATTTACAGTTTTTGCGAGATTTAATATTACTGTACTATATCGACACGTGTACTTTTACTAGAATAAATGTCTACTTAGTATTTTATAAACCCTGCAGGTATATCATTATAATTATTATGGTGAAGAAGGAAAGACGAGACATAAAGAACTATTCATAAATAAATATTGTTTAATATAATACATTCATAAACATTAAAATATAATATGTTTGACATAAAATAAGCAATCATTAAAAATAACACAAATTATATTTAATTTAATTATTCATACTAATAATGATAATTCTTTGATACTAAACATTTATATGCAGATATTTTATAGCTTATAGTCTTTTCTTCACGTATTCGATATAGAAAAATTACTAATTATTTGGTTCATTGAGATTCACATTTGCAATTGCATTTTTTTATTAATGTGGCCTTTTACGAAAGTCTGTGCACGCGTGTTATATTAAAGTTAATTACCTAGGTTTTCTGGACGTTGATGAGGGAATTATTACCCATCATGTGGATTACTCCACTTCTTTTGTAGAGATGGAAATTCTTGGAATCCGGCTGGATTCTTTCTTGCAGCTTACTTCAGTCGTATTCTTGTGGCTTCAATGGCAGGGAAGGTGAACCATCAGGCAGGTGCTATCTTTACTATTACTTCATGGGGAAGATAACTTTACACCCAAGGCGAGCGTGGATCAACTGTCTTCCGTTTGTGGCCCCTTAGCCCTGCATTCTCGATGTTTCAACTAGTGGGTAAATTTTTGTTCATTTATAAAACACAGCTTTCGAGATACTCTGTCTGTCAGCTCAGCAGACTCAAGAAGAACTAGCTATATCTCCGTTCTTTCTAATAATTTTTTACTTAATTGTCCCAGAATCCTTTTCTTATCTTCTTGATTGTTTTTGAAATGTCATTAATTACATTTCACACCTTTATTTTACTTTCATAAAATACATATAATTTTCTTCTTGTTTTTTATTTACTTTTTTATTTTATTTACTTCCATGATATTTCTTTTTAATAAAATAATTTTCTTATTTACACACTCTTTATTTTACACACCTATACATATATTTTATGCATTCACATGTGTATTTTGAAGAGATGATCTTTATCTTTTTTTTTGTAAATCTATTTATTTTTATTTATAATTGCGACTGAAATTTATGATTTCTAATTCTACAATCATTAACCCTTTTTATTTACTTTTCTCTTTAAGATTTAATCATCAACTTCGATGATCTTATTTTACTATTCTCTTAACTTTACTAATTTTAAATTTTAAAAGCGTTGACATTGGAAGGTGAAAGATAAGGATCTTGGTTGCTTACCTTCCTTCACTTTCTTTAATTACCATAATTGGTTTTTTAATTAATTGCATTCCTCAACTGCCATTTTGATTTTTTAATTAAAACGAACTTAAAATAAATTTATTTTATTTTCTAAATTTATTATCCAATTTCTATTACTTAGTTTACATAAAACTCACATTTAATATTATGCTATATATTAAATGTACACATGTGTGATCACAGTATATGTGATTGTCGCAATATATATATATATATACATATATAGTACCTATATTGATATAGGCACATATAATTTTATCTAAAAAAATCATTAAAGTAATTTTTCATAAAAGAGAAACATAAAATTAAATGTTGAGTTTATTGCAGCTTGTTTTCGGAAAAGATAAGAATCAAATAGTTTTCTATTTTTAATTTCAGAAGGGGAGAGGGGTGTTTCATTAGAGAAATTAAACTAAGGGTTATAAAAGGAAGTAAAGAGTTTTTTTAGTATTCGTAAAAATATAAATAATTTAAAGTTTAAAAAAAAAAAAAACAAATCTTTTTTTCATTCGAATTAAGGAAAATGTAAAACTAGTAATATACATGCATATATATGTGTGATTGTCAACAATAGAATAAATGTTATTATAAATAAATGAAAGTTAAAGAAGATTATCATTAAAAAACACAGCAATGGCTATTAGATATTAATTAATATAAAACAATACGTTTTTGCATGGCTATTACTAATTAAATAATCTTTCAAAACATGTTTATCAAATGATTATCACTGGAATTTCGACAACAGATCTTTGCCGGAGGATATGAAAGGGACAACACGTCGTCGGTATAAATACTGAATATTTTATCGGTCAATCAGTTGAGACAAGTCAGTTCACAAATTAGTTGAGTGAGTGCAGTTCACAAAATAATTGAGTAGTGCAGTTCAGAAATTAATTGAGTCAGTTAACAAACAAAATGCAGTGTTGAGAAGATTTTGGGAATTCATGCCTCTCCACAGCCTAAAAAGTCTGATGAAAACAGCAAGATCTGCCCGTGAAATAATGTCAACGTAACAACTTAGAAAATCTCTGTCAATATCTAATTGTCTCCAATAGTAATAATCGTGAAACTCATCCAGGGAAAGTCCTAGCCGGCTGGTAAGCATTCATAATGGAAATATTCTCACTGAAAGCAGCCACCAAAAAGAACAAAATTCTACATCTACATTCAAAAGCCTAGGTAAAAACATTTGCTTATTTCATTTATACTGTAATAGCCATTGCATTGCATTAATTTGTATGAATCTTTCAAGAGTCTAATTATATAAACTTTACATCATACATAAATGAACTATTGATATGTGTGATTAAATTTCAAATGCTATGTAATACTTTATTATTATTATGTGTGTACATGAGTTAATATGTGCGTGATCATTATATCAATATTTATTAGTTAAATTAGAATGTTCTGTTATTAAATCTATAGGAATATTTAAACTATTTAGAAATGTTAATTTAAAATATGCGTGTTTTATTAGAATTATAAAATGTTTTAATTTTGTAAATAAATGTTAGTTAATAAATTATCTTTAAAATTAAACTCTATTTGTCGGTCAATTCTTTTTATCAATTCTTTTACAATTCTTTTTATTAATTCCTTTTACAATTCTTTATCAAGTCTTTTAACCACTAATTATGTATAATCCATTATTGATTACAAACAGCTGAGCTAGTCATGGATTTAGGCGTTGAGTTAGTGGCCATTGCTCAAATAGTGTTATTTATTCATCCTTGAATAGGTAGCTGGTGCCCGTGTTTATACACAAACAAAAAAAAGTGCTTTGAACTTGGTGTTGAACTCAACAGTCGAGAAGAAATTATGTCCTGGAAATGTAACTCTAGTTATATATTTTATAGCTATCGTTTAGGCATACATACTCTCCGAGTATGTTCTTCTCTGCCTAAGAGGCCGGTGTTTCGAGGTAACATAATCGAACACGGTTCAATATATATATATATATGCAACGATCATAAGTTAAATATGTACCAATCATGATTATTTTTGGTAAATTATTTTGTTATAGAAATGTCTGTGCAACTCTTAATTCATTGATCTCATTCCAAATCTAAACAAGAACAATTTGCTCTCACCTTAAGAAATTATGCTCTGAGTTGGATAAAGCTAAGAAAATTGAGATGTTTGTTTCCAGAGGGTAATGTGTCTATAATATTCTTTGAAAGTTGAAAAGGATGCTCAAAGTTAAGAAATAATAGAATTCAAACTCTATATAAAATGTTTTTGGATGAGAGTGAAGTATTTCTTTGAAAAAAAGATTGTCACATGGTGTTTAGAAAATAAACCTTCAGCATTCTACATAAAAGTTTTATAATTGATACATAGTTTGATCAGCAGCAGCAGCATCTTAATTAAAATTAATTAAAATATTTTTAAATGTTTATTAATACTTTTTTACAATGGTAAAGAGGGCAGTTTTGAAATGGGTGACTTGTTTGAGTTTCATGAAGAGAAATTATTTATATGCAGGGTCTCACAGAGGGGATGGTAGAAGAGGCTGATATCCTATACCCCATAATATTGGGCAACTCAAAACGGCAACTGAATATATTTTTAAAAAATAGTCTTATAGAAAATCGTCGATTGAAATACTGCAGTCAACTACCACTTGTATAAATAAACAAGAACGAGTTTTTTATGTTCTTTCCATTAAGTTACAATATCTCAAAATACAAAACAATGTCAACTCTAACTACTATATTGTTGTGGTATTGGGACTTTCCTAAAATTTTAAAAGTGTTTTAACACTGCACAAGCTTTGCTGTGTAATTTAATACTACAGTTTTGACACTACTAAATGCATATTCTACCGTAAACTATTTATAGTGAGCATTAACATTCTATGAAGTTTATTTGTGCATTTTTATGGTTTTCAGTAAGTTATTTACATTTTATATAGTGTTTAAATATTATTACAAATTATATTGAGAAAGTCATCATTCTGATGTGCAATATTCATTCATTCTTAGACCCAGTAAAAGAAGTAAATGCAAACTTTAGTTCACCAAATTAATTGTAATGTATTGATAGCCTTTGTACAATGAAGAGACCTTGGCACAAGCAAGAGACAGAAGAAAAAAGTATGGGAGGCTGCAATAAAAAAAATTAGGTCTGATAATGAGTTGTTTCCCTTTGAAGAAAAACCAGAAGCATTATTTAAAAAAGCAAGCAGCTGTAATAATTATGCCGGATCTTCCAAAAAGAGTAAATGAAATAGAAGTATAAAATCCCATAAGAATAGATGGTAAAGAAGCTTTACCAAATGAAGATAATAGCATTGCTACAAATCTGAATAATGAAACAGTAATTTCAGAAGAAGAAATGCTGAATATTAAAATTTTAATAGTTTTTGGTATTGGAATTTTTGATAAGAATAATCCAGACCAATTAAAATCATTTTTCACAATTAAGCAGTTTCAAATTCTTCAAAATATTGAGAAAGATACATCAAATCATGCATTTTCATATAATTTGCTTTTGCAAACAGTAAAATTTGCTATAGATATTGGTTGTGTTGGAGCATCCAAAATCAATCAATTTATTGTGTGTCATGTTATATTGTGAATAGGAGGATGCATTGGTTTTCATATTTAACTGATAAGCTGGGATATACTTATTCAAAGTGGTTGGTAAAAGCTATATGATTGCATACAATCTCATAAAAATTCTATTACAAACAAAGAAAATTATGTTTTATAGAAAAATTCACATAAAAATGCTTTAGAAAATAAAGGAATAAAAAAATTCCTTCTAAATGAAATTAATGACCAAACCATACTTTGGAAAAAGTTGTTGGAGTGCTATCTGAAAGTAATATTTTTATTGCTAAAAGGATATTAGCATTTTTTGTGAATCTGAAAAACCCATTGAAAGTCCATGTAATGGTAATTTTCTTGGTATAATTGAATTGTTAAGTAAATATATATAATATTGGCAAAGTATGTTTTGAAAGTTAAAGCTCCTCAAGAAGAGAACAAAAAAGAGGAAGTTCTCTATCTTTCACCAAGAGTACAGAATGAATTTATTAATATTTGTAGTTCATTTGTTCAAAGTGAATTATTGAGGAAGGGAAGAAGAGTAAATATTTTTTTTATTATTGCTGATGCAATTCCAGATTCATCTCATAAGAAACAGACAGTATTAATAATTTGGTATATCAAGTTTAATGAATTGGCATTTTCAGTCGGGAAAAGGTTCATATGCTTTTATGATTTCTCAGATATAATGGGCCAAGAAATAGCTATTCGACTATTAAATTTTCTTCAAGAACTAAAATTGAATTATAAAAATTGTGTGTGACAAAATTACAATAAAGAGACAAATGGCAGAAAAATATAATGATACAAAAGCAGTTCTTTTAAAAGAAAATAGCCATTGCATATTCTCTGGTTGTGGTAACCTCACTTTAAATTTAATAAGAATAGATTCCATAGACTGTAGCAAAGAAGCAATATTTTTTTTTACTATGGTTCAGCAAATTTACAATTTCTTTAATGGAAATCCAAAGAAATGGGAGATTCTTTTAAAAAAGCACTTATCTGGGTATTCATTACATAACATTTTGAAAACAAGATGGTCAGCAAGACTAGATGTAGTAAAACCAGCAGCTTTAAACTTGAAATCTATATGATCTGTCTTGAAAGAAATCATTTAAAAAACCTTCAGAATGCTATTTATGTCCACAGCTTGGTTGAAAATACTAAAATTATTGCATCAAAAAAATCTTGTAGTTGAGGCTCATAAAGCAATGTTGGATGTAGAAAAAGATAATATTGAGAACCTAATTAATGATATACAAGAATTTTGAAAAAAAAAAACATGGAAATCAGTTCTTGAGGAATGCAGAAAAATAGCAAACTAAAAATGATATTACTGCTGTTCTGGAAATAAATCATAGATAAAAGACGAAAAATATGCTGAAGAATACTTACATTTAAACGTTTTTAATAAAATTATTAATTCAATAATAGATGGGCTTATTAGTCGATTTCAAACAATTTTTTCAATTTGCTCTTTCTTTGAGGCTTTATGGAAAAATAATAAAATGGATCAAGACAACATAACTTCAAATGCAAAATTATTGCTAGAGAAGTATAAAAATGAAATGAGTGAGGAAATCATTGAAGAAATAATACTGTTAAAGTAAATTTACAAATTTGATTTTAAATTGATTAAAAAAATTATCAAGATGGGGTTTTTAAACATTTTTCCAGATATAGCAATTTTGTTACAGATTTTTCTAACATTGCCTTTGAGTGTAGCAGAAGTTGAAAGATCGTTTAATGTTTTAAAATTAATTTAAAACATTCCTATCATCAATGCACCAGAAATGACTTACGAGATTGATAGCATTTTAAATTACTCTGACATAATTGCTGAATTTGAAAATGGTAAAGCTCTCAAAGCATAAGTAAAATCAATTATTTTTATAGTTAGTTAATTTTTTTTTTTTTTTTTTGGCCAAAATTTTATTTCTATTTTTGAGGGGCCTCAAAAATATTAGTTGCCCCAGGTCTTATAATTTCTTTGCAAGAATCTGCTTATATTCATGGATTTATTCATTGTTTTGTAAGTCATTGGTGTAAGCACTATCCATTTTCCCAGTACAATAAAAAATAAAACTTGCTTTAAAATGTTTAAAAAGTAATAAATATTAATAATCACATTTCACTCAGATTTTAAAAAAAAACAACTACTACCATAATAGAAATATTTTCTTTCATAAATTTTGAATTTTTATTTATAAAAAATTGAACTTTAATTATTATGTTACATAATTTGGCAACCCACCCTTTTTTTTTTTTTTTTTTGCATTAGTTAGTTATAAATAATCATTGGAGCACTAATACGTGTACTCAAAACTTTTGACCATCACATTAGTAAGGTAACACTGATAACTACTATCATTTTTATAAGCCTAGTTTTTTTGATCATTACCAATTGTCAATACTAATTTGAGTCATATATTTACGTAAAGTCTTTATCCATTGTAATTATATATATATGTAATCAGTTTATTTTATATGTATATATATGGGTGAGTGTGTGTTAGATGCTCAAAATAATTTTATTTTTATTTTTTTTTTAGATTTTTTTTATTATTAAGTTAATAATTTGAAATAATAAATTACTGAAACAAGCGCTTTTTTGTACCATTTATATATGAAAATACATTTGCATCCGTATTACTCCGTATTATGTCACAATTACAATTATAATCACTTATTTAAATAGTGCTTAAGGCAACTAACTGTAAATACATACAAGTTTCGTAACAAATTTTCCAAAGTCGTTATTCAAAAACGTTTGGAAAAAAATAAATAAAAATACTAACTTTAGAAATTCCTCTTCAGAAAATTATAAAAGCTAAATGAAACAATAAAACAATTATATTACATCAATTTATAATCAGTCAGTATTGTAATTCGAAATGAAGGTAAGTTGTTTTCTTTTAAAAACACTATATAGATAGGTATTTACATACAATAATGGTTTTTTTTTTTTTATAATTATTATATAAATTTAAAACTGACTTTCGTAAATAGTTATAGAAGTCTTTATCATATAAGATTTGTTTTGACTTAATAAAGCAAATTAGGTTTTTGAAACTTTAAATGGAATATGATCCCATGTTGAAAATTTTTATAACTCTGTGGCTTATAATACTTATTAAAATTTGGCTATTATCAGATTTGTTTTATTCTTTCACAAGATAATCTTGAAGCTGAAGATTTTTACTCATTTTTTTAAAAGTGTTTTATTTAATATATATAATTTGCATGCATATGTTAGAATGCCAGTGAAGTATGTTATTCTTCTTTGTTTTCTGATCTGGTTAGCTGAGCAACATAATCAAAACTGTATTATTTCGTTCGGTTTTCTATAAAGTTATTACAGCTAAACAACCAAACTGAAATAAAATTATATACATATATTGTCATTTACTAAGATGGGAGAGAAGTATTATTTATTACAACTTTTAAAAACGATTGAGTTTAATGATATATATATTAAGCAATATCTGTATTAAAAGTTATTATAAAAATATAATTATTTCACGCAATATGAATCCAAAATACAGTAAATAAATATTTTAAATGGTAACTTTATTCAGAAGTACTTTCAACTAGCTCAGTAGTCGTGGTCAACTATTCAAAATTCAAAAATAACATTACAACAATACGTCATATAAACATTTTCCCCACAATTCATCAATTTTATAATTCCCACAATTCACTAATTTTAATATTCGCTGCTTGTCTATTAATCAAATGTTGTTTATATTTATTAATTAATAAAGATTTCCTAATTTTACGTTTATTATGGTTTCTTTCAATCCCCATAATTTTAACATTACTAAAATCAAAATTAAATCCATAATTACAAATTTTATTATGATCAAAGAATACAGAAGACGAAATAATTGGGTTTTTTTTTTTATTTATTAAAAAAAACAAAAAAGACGAAATAATTGTTGTAATGTTATTTTTGAATTTTGATTGTTGATAACGACTACTAACATAGTTGAAAGTACTTCTGAATAAAGAATATTTAAAATATTTATTTACTGTATTTTGGATTGATATTGCATAAAGTAACTATATATATATATGCGTGTGTGTGAAAATATCTGAATAAAAATAACATTTAGTTTGACTGCATAAAATGTATTAATAAAGAGTAGCATAATTTTATAATTATTTTTTAAGAGTAGCATAATTACCAGTAGAATAGTTTAAAATGAATGGATCTGCAAGTTAATCAAAATTAGAATTTTCTTAATTTGATTTGGAATCAACAATGATGAAATTGACACTGTTTCTATAATCATTTCCCAGCATATTTTGAATTCTTCAGATATCAGGTATTTAATTCTATACATAAGATATTTAATTCTATACTTAAAATGATCGATTTGAAAATTGTAGTTTTTCAAATCTAAAAAGCGTTGTTAGCCAAGAGGTCATCGCACCTGCCTTGCAAGCAAGTAGTTGTTTGCAGATGGGTGTGGGTTTGCGTCCTGGCAATGCTATGACATATGAGAAGAAAAAAAAATTTCTTTTGAATATAAGAACTTCAATATATATATATATATATTAGAGCTATCTAAAACTTCAGAAAGTTGTAAAAATCTATTAAAATATTATTCTTTTGCAAGTACTTTTGGAAACAGTTATAAAAAAAATTATTGAATATATACTACTTTTTAATCCTAGTAGATCATTTAATTTTGATAATGATTTCATGAAACAGTGGCAGTGGGAGAATGACAGATTCTAGAAACTAGAATTCATGTATCGTGACCGTAATTGTTCGAATGTCTTATAAACTCGCAAGCAATAATTTATGTTTTTTCTTACTAGTATAAATTCCAATAATCTTGGGAAAATAGCTAAATAATCTTTGATACAGTACAGGATTAATAATAGTAAACCTAGCAAAAGTGGTTGATGAGAATTCTTTCTCCATTCATTAATAAAAATATAGATTTAGGACATTTTGATTCTCAGCAGCAATTGAAATATTTTATAAAATTTGATTTCATGTCTATCTATATTTTAAGTGAATGTATTTCGGTCGATGTCAAATGTCCATAACCAAAAAGACCTATTAAATAAAGGACAAATTAAACCTAAGAAGTAATACAGAAAGCATTAATTAAATGACTTCATCTGTTACTCAAGTTATCTAAATATACTTACTAGCCCCCCAACGGTTTTAAACTATACCAAAAAATTTAAAAAAAAAAATTATTTTAGAAAATAGTAGAATTATGTCTGTAATAACATTTTTTAAACTATTTAATCTATTTTATTAGAAGTCTGTATATAGCAGACATTTATTTTGCTTTTATTTCTTGTATATTAATGTGTGATTTTATCTATATGACCACAGTAAAGTTTCTCTATCAGCAATTTTAGACTACTCTATATAAACTTTAGTAAAGCAATCAAGAAATCTAGTAGTAAAAGTGAATCATGCATGTAATGTTACTTTTTAAATTTGAATCTAAATGTGGAGACTTCTCTTTCACAGCAATCTTTACATTATTACTAATTTCTTTTTTTTTCATGGGCTTTTTAAATAAAATTATATTTTAAATCCAAAATATGGCTGTATATACAAACTCAATATTTAGAGTTGTATTTAGTGCTAATTGTAAAATAGTATGCTTTCCTTAAATATCACATGATCACTATCTCTTATACTAGTCTGGGGATATTGGATGAGTAGGCACTAGATAGGAATTTTATGCACAAGCCTTCTGGCATCCATTGATTACTCTGGTTGGCACAGGGTGGCACTATTGTATGGAGAGTTTTGCCTAGTTTATGCTTTTTTTTAAAGATGTCTGTCTTTATTGGTAGTGTTATTTTAAAATTTGAACTCATTATGCATTATATATTTTTTATGAAAAACAGATAAACAATTTTGCATATAATAAAGGAAACTTGTTTTCTAAATACAAGAGAATTAAACTGGCTTTTGCTGAGCATGATTTGGTGCAGCAGTAGAATCACAGATTCTGGTGATCAAATGCATGGATCACACTAGGTTCTGTCACTACCAGCTCATTCCATTTCTTATTCACCCTAAACCAAGAAAATCATTCAATTATTTTTATTATAATTAACTTTTTTACTGTATTAAATTAATAAATATTTAGTAAATAGCAAAGATCATTAAGAGAACTTTATTTTTTTTCTTAAATGAATAACATCAAGAGAAAAATCAAGGAAGCTTGTTTTATTACCAATGACATCAACTCAATAAATAGAAAGACACTTTTTTTGCCATTTCCAAAAAAATGGATAATATAAAAAATAGTTTTGCATACATTTGCATATAACGACGTTGATGATCTAAAGAGACTATGATTATGGAATAACAAAACTCTGAAAGCGCTAAGTCTACATAAATTGTTATAGAGAAAAGTTTCACTGCAACGCATCACTGTATTATTAATTAAATGCACTTAATAATAAAATTTAATATATTTTAAAATATAATGAAATAAAATTATTATAAAATTAACGATTCAGTAATGATTTTTTTTTTAAAAAAAACTAACCAGTAAAACAAAACTTCTATTTTTAATAGTGCTTATGTTGTCCATAAAGCTTTACTTTCTCAACAAAATGTTTTATGCAAGAAATGTTGATTCCTTCAGATCGTATGTCAGAAAAACTCACACACCATTACAATGAATAATTCAACAATAGTTAATAAATATACAATTTCTTTTAAATATCAGAGTTAATACTTTTTATCTGTTTAAAAAATTCGCAATTTACTGTGTAAAAATGATGCATGGTTACTTTTAAAAAATGCTAATGGAATTAAATGAAATCTCATTTTCTGATTTAAGAAAGTAAGTTCTAGTTATATAATATTATAATTGTATCTATGTATCTTTTTATACTTTTATATATTATTTAGATGAGAATCAGTTTTTATAAATAATATATTACCATTACTATTACATGAATACTATGAGATTATTTAACATAATTTGATGTTTAGTTAATATAATTTTGAATTTTGAATTCGTTAATATAGATAAACAATTTAAACCAAAATCAGAAAGTATGCCATATCAATATCAAATGGGCAATTATCCAAATAATAATTTTCTTAACTAGATAAAACTATGACAAATTTCTTTATACCTATTAACTAGTTTATGGAATAATGGGAGATAAACACTACTCACTGAACTAGTAATCTTCTAGGCGAATGATTTTATAGTTATTTAATATTTTTTTAATTGAAGTATATAAATAGTAGACAGATAAGTTGTCAAAATATCAGTAATCTGAATAGAAAATGTACAATTACTTGATTTTTTTCTATACTGGGTTTGATTCTTGGAATATCAAAAGTGCACCAACACTACACCAAAGATTAAAATATTGATAAAATGCTTTATAAACATTATGTGGTTCTTTTATTTCCAACCAACTTGTAAAGTATATGATAATATTGAAATCAACATTTAGAAAGATAATTTTATGTACTGCAATATATATAAACATCCCAATGTTAACGAATTATACCATTACTCATCCTGATCTTCCTATATTTTCTGTATTCATAAGATATTTTAATTCTGATAATAATCTATGAAGATATTTAAATAAGGATTAAACCACATCAACTTCTACAAAGGACTGATTTGAACAACGTGCTCATTTTTCAATGTTACGCAAGATGGACCATTCATTTAGGAATGGTGGACAGAAGCAACTAATGAGTTATGTTTTATTTTAACAAAAAATGGTTCATCAATATTTTCTGTATTAATGATATTAAATCATTTACATTATAACGAATATGGATCAACTCTAATCAATCTTGGAATCCACAGTTCTATAGTTGAAGATTTTTTTTTTCTGAGATAAAAATTGTTTAAATCTAATTGGAATCAGTATATTAGATACCTTGATCTGAATATTAATAGAATTGCTCCAATTTATTTTTGTTATGATAAGTTTGATAAGCTCATTGCAATATCTACTAGATAATAAATATATCTCTCATGGATCTCAAAAACAATTTATTCGACGTTAAAGCAAAATCAGAAGTATTTTTATGATCATTTTTAATTTATTAAAGATACATACATTGGTGACAAACTTATGAAACCACTAGATAATATCAGATAAGAAAAGTAGACAGAAATTATAAAGAAACAAAACTTTACAAAATGCAATCATAAGATGATCACTTTTACAAAACTTGGTGAATGTAAAAGTTCTATTACAGCTAATTAGGTTGTTAATCTTAAGTATCAAACTTCTAAACCCAAGATTGATTATATGAGAAAAATGATTATTAAAGAAACATTGCAAGCTCGTCTTTTATAACGTTTCTTAATATCAATCTTAGAAAACTTGAAAATTGCCATAAACTTAAAACCGGCCTTCTGTTTTTTAAAGCAGGAAAATCTCCATGATCAGATATATTTCAATTAGTCTTTTTTAAAAATATAGAACCTAATTTAAAGTATGATTGGTTAAACTATTCAATAATATTATTTACACAGAAACTATTTCAACAATTTGGCATAAGAATACAACTGTAAAAATCTATTTAGGCCAGGAAGGAACTTTTGTAAATAAGTTTTATCTTTAACAACTAACATTAAAAAGGCTTTTCATATAAATTAAAACTTAGAAAGTTTTATTAATCTAACATCAGATTATGATTCTATTGAAAAAAATTAACTTCTATTAGAAATTTTTTAAATTCTTAATTATAAGTAAACCATCAATTTTTTTACCCAAATGCTAAACAATATAAAAAATGAAATTACATTAAATGATAATCATAGGAGATTTAACACTTTACAGAATTGGCCATTGTAAGATTTAGTTTTCTCATCTATTATATTTAATATATTAATGAACATTTTCAAAAATCAATTGGAGAAAATTCATTTAGGATGATGATGGTATTTTGACCTCTCATAAAGGATCCTTCCTTTAAATAGAAAAGTTTTTCAAAAAAAAATATGGAAAAATAAAAACTTTTTTAAAGGCTGAAATCTTATTCTTAATCCAATAAAAACAATGAGCTCAATTTGTATCAAAATAGTAGAAAAGCATCTCTTACCTTAAATATAATCTTTTGCAATAATAGATTGAAACATAATCTTATCTCTAGCTATTAATGGGTAACTTTGGGGCACAGTTTCTTTTTTTTTTTTTATTTATCATATGATTAAATAAAAATTAATTTTTAAAAATAAGCTTCATAATAAGCTGGTTGGCACTCATTAAAATTGTATATAAGTACATTATGAAGGCTATGCATAATACTAACATATTCAGTTGATGAACATTCTGTCCTTACTTAGAGAAAAAATTCCCACACTAAACTCCTGGACACTCAAATATTATCTTGGAATATATTATAAGTACACTCAATTCTACTCTTTTGCATGGCTTTCTCTTTTTTTTTTTACATATTTCTTGTCATTTATTAGAATTGCCTCACAGAAATTACATAAAAATCTATTAAATAGATTGGACTTGCCAATAACTCAAGATATAATTTCATCACTTAAGATTCATCTGAAATCAAGATCCTCTTTTTTGGATGTTCAACCAAGAATCTAAAATTGATGAATTATGAAAAAATGAAATTTTTATGAGATTCAAAATACATTTATTTTTCTTGATTTAAAGATAAAACTACATGCATTTGTTCTTTTTGACACGACTGAAGTCTTAATAACAGATTCAATATTTTCCTATTGTGCTCATCTGCTAAATAAATAAAAATTAATCATCCAAAGAATTATATAAATGTGAACAAGCAAACTTGACTCACATAATTAATGATTGCCAAATCTATGGTTAAAGTGGAAGAATTGAAGAGCTTAATGAAGCCATTACTGAATATATTTTCTATTTAGAATCTCTACAAATTTTATTATAATATAACATCTATATATTAAATAAATAATTGTTGGAATAGATAGATAGATATAAAAAAAATAGATAAAAAGATATAATCATCTTTTTTATCAAATAAAAATTATATGATTCACTAAATGATATAAATCAATAAGTTTCTGATATGTCACCAAACCAAATTGTTGACAATTTTGTGAAAAATTTATATTTCAGCCATTTAAAAAATTTTACCATTTACTATGTAAAATTTTAAATGATTCTTAATCATTAATTTAAAAATGCTGGTCGGAATCTAACGTAAAGATTATTTCTTGATTTGTGAAAACATTCTAGTTATTTGTCTCTCTCTCTATATATATATATATATATTTAACTATTTATTTATCTGTTTGTTTGTCATCATCAATTTATTTATAATTTACCTGCCTATATATTCGTATATCTTCTTTTTATTTATCTCTTATTCTGTCTACTGCCATACTTAATTATGTAACTATATATTTATCTAATTATTTGTATTTCTGTCTGTCACTCCATTTACCTCATATATATATATATATATATATATATATATATATATATATATATATATATATATATATATATATATATATATATATATATATATATATATCAATTACTTATCTATTTTATGTTATTAATTATAATTAAAATTTATTACTCTGTATTAATTACATTTATAATATGAATTTTATTTTGTATAGTCTAACAGTGTCATATTTTTTGAAAGAAAAAATATTATTTTGTTTTTTAGATCATCTTCGTTTTATTCATTTTTGCTTTGTGTCTTGCCTCTTCGATCGCATTTTTACAGGATGAAAAGTGTCTGTCAACCTGTATAGAACAAATGAAAAAATCTACTCCAGATTATAAAAGAAAATGCAAACTCAGATGCTCTTATGTACCGAATACAAATGGAAAATGAAATGTTTATATATGTTAATTCATGTATATTAGAAGTATACAAATGGAAATTTATTTTTAAACTATTATATAAATTAATAAAATAATTTATGTACTGTGTTTGTAAATAATAAAAATTTAAATCAACAGTATTTTTCCAATGTTTTCCTAAAGATTTATTTTTTGGACTATTTCCATCATATAACATGAGTATTGAATGTCTATAGAAAAATTTAACTTTATTTAAATATTCCAAATACATTCAATTGTTGCTAACCTGTTTGACGTGATATCCACTAACAGTTGGATGTTTTTGAAATATTTAAATAAAGTTAAATTTTTCTAAAGACAGACAAATATTTTGTCAAGTTTGCTTATTTTCTGGTACAAAATGTTTGACACATTTGGTAAGATGTAGACTATGGGATTTTAAACGCTTGGACACGATCATATACCAACTCTATCTGTGCCTTCCAGTGCTCGAATTTGTTGTGAACCTTCAAAAGTAAAACATTCAATTATAAAATTTATTTGCTTAGTTTTACTATTTTATTCTACCAATTTATGTATTTGATTTTCTATTTTAAAAGTTTGCCTATATCTATCTATCTATCTATCTATCTATCTATCTATCTATCTATCTATCTATCTATCTATCTATCTATCTATCTATCTATCTATCTATCTATCTATCTATCTATCTATCTATCTATCTATCTATCTATCTATCTATCTATCTATCTATCTATCTATCTATCTACCTATCTAACTATAAAATGAAAATTTATATAACATTACAATACTAGCCAAAAGAACTAAACTTTACTAAAATTCTTTCACATTCATGGTTTCATCTATTAACAAATAGACCTTTTCAAATAATCTCATGAAGACATCTTTTGATGTTAAAGAAAGTTGGGGTTTGAAGTGAATGATGGGAGGTCTATTTTTATAATATATTGTTAATAGATGAAACCGTGGTTGTAGAAGAATTTTAGTAAAGTTTAGATTTTTTGGCTAGTATTGTAAAGTTATATTAATTTTTATTTTATTTATTATTACTAATATAGTGTTTGGTAGTATTTAATTTCTATGTATATATGTAAGTATCTATCTATATATTTATCTATCCAACTATCTATTTATCTATCTATGAATTTATCTATCCACCCATTCCTTTATCTATCTGTCTGTCTGTCTGTCTATCTATCTTCTATTTATCTATTTGTTTAGCTATCCAACTTCAAGGTAACACACCATTTGATTATACAAATAATTGATTTAACTTGAGTATTTTATTCTATAAATATTGTAACTAATAATCTAGAATAACATGTTTTGTTCCAATCCCAACATTGGCTGCCAAAAATGTAATTGTTAATCCCAGTTAAATAATTTTATTCATGCCTCAAATTACGTAGCCAAACATGTAACTCATACAACTGTGATAAGAAATTAAACAAGGACTTACTCCTTTTTGAACAATATATTATTAAGTCACACATTGGAATAGCCAAAAAAGGTAATGGATAATGATTAAAGATAATAAGATCAAACTTAATTCTATATATTTGTGCCTAAATTATAAGACATATAAACTAATTGCTTTTAATAATGCAAAACCAATGTTTAAGACTATACATTTCTTATAATATCTTGCCTGTAAATAAATTTATATAAATCAGAGTTACTAGAAATTCATACATTTATAAGTTGTCAATGAATCTATAAATCAATTAATATATAATTCAATAAATAAGTCATTCAAGGACTAGGTACCTGTAACTTAATAGATATGTAAATTGAAAAATAGGTGATATGTAACTTAATCAAGAATAGGTGAATCAATCTAATCATAATGCACTTATTGATAATTATATACATATTTATTAATGTCATAACATAAAGAAAATTATATTAATAATCACAAAATTTAAATTTTATTATATATTACAATCTAACTTGACTCTATTACACTCTAAAATTTCTATTTGCATTTCTTTGAATGATATTCTAATATATCTCTACAATAACACAAATTAATGTTTTAGTGTTATACCATCTTTCACACTAACATTAACAAGTAAATATACCCTAATATTTGAGAATGTTCAAATGTCAAGAGACATCATGCTATAAATTAAAGTAATTTTATTAAATTATAACACTCTTAGATCAAGTAAAGCTTTTCTATAAAATTTATTATATATGTTTCCAAAACAATTTAATTATTAAATATATATTCTTTAGATTATTTTATTAAATTTGTTCATAGGAATTAAATTAAATCATAATTACTTGACCTAAATCTTAATTTTGTATTGAATAATGTTAATGGATCAAATAAACTATTATTTTAAATTTTGAAAGAGGAAATCATTTCTAAAAGACACACACACATATATAATAATTGAATAAAAAACTTTTAACAACACTTTTCAAGAGTTCATTTTATTATACCAGCATTTTTCAATTCAGTTGACATTTTTTGGCATTCTTTCAACTACAGTTCCTTTTCCTTCTATGTCCAATGTAGGATTCCAATGACGATAATATTGATGATGCTTCCATGCATATTATCTTTAGATAATTTCCATCTATTTTAATTTCATTAGATTCTTCTTTTTTATATATGTATTCTAATAGAGATGATTTTAATTACTATAACTTTTTATTGTCATTTATTCTTTTCATGATTTTTCAGATATTAATCAAGAGGACACTCATGTCCTTCTTTTGATATCTACTCTGATATCAATATTATTTCGTCAACAAATTGGTAAAACATTAAGTTTATTAGGTATTAAAAAATGATCAGGCCAAAGTAAAAAAAGAATCTAGTTGCTAAGCAACAATGTTTTATTTTGTTTTTATAAAAATTTGCTTGAATAGCTTTTTTTTTTTATTTAATGTAAATAAATTTTATTATTCAATACAATAAAATAATCATTTTTATTTTTAATTGAAATGAACTATTTTTAAAATTAAGATCCTTTTTTTTTTAATATTTCATTTATTCTTACATTCACTCTTTCATTTATTCCGGATTTGAACTTATATCTACTTAATATTCTTTATAATTACCTTAACTATTATAATATTAACTAATTTAACATTACATAAATTATTCCTTGTAGTTTTCTGTATATATAATTTAATAAAGTTGATAGACATGCGATAGACTTACATGTCACAATATATATATATATAGTAATGGCGCATATAAGTAAAAGGGAAGCACTTTAGATTCAGGTGCCAATTTTGAATAATAGGGATTTATATACTGAGACTCTCTTAATATTCTGTTTGTGCTTTATCAAATGAAACTACTAATTATAAAATCTGTAAAATTATTCATAAATATTAACCAAAAACGAGATTCTACAATAACATATCTAAAATGAAAAAGTAATTTTATTAACTTCAAATATATTTAAATTGAAAAATAATAAAAGATTAATGGTCTCAGGGCTTAAAATAATAATAACAATAATAATGTGACTGTTAATTGATGTGATACAGGTGGATAAATAAATAATTAATACGAACTGATTAAGTGAATAATCATCCAATTTTATTTACATTGCTAATAAATAATATTAATAAGCAAATGGCATTAATAGTATAAATGGCTACATTCAATCATGAAACTATTACAAATAGTTTTATAAATAAATGTTACATTAAAGCTCTTATGAAATGCATATAAATTTTTGGATAACAACAACAGACAAAAGGATATTATAATTCCAAACATTTAAGTTATATACAATAATGAAATCTTTTAATTTAATTTCATGAGTTGAAACATAAACAGTATAAAGTGTGCTAACTATCTAAACATTCATACATTCATGCATGCTACTGTATGTGCACATAAATATAGTATAAGAGATATCTTACAACTAACCTTCACACCTGTGCCAATTTCTTTCACAATGTTTGAATTCAGACCAAGTGGTAGGCAAATAATTTATCTTACATACTTACTTATACACATGTGATGTATACATATATAGACATACATATAAACTAATATGTTTGAGAAATTAATTCTTTTTTTGTCTATTGTAAGAAAGCAAACAAATTTGTTATACCAATGTAATATATACATATATAAACTAACATATAAATTAATATGTTTCTCTATTGGTAAAAATTAATTGTTTTTCTTTTGTTCATTTAATATCATTAACTAAAATACTAATAAATTGACTTATAGAACAGACATGACAAAGGTCAAAATTTATAGATATGAGATCAAAATTGTTGATAAATGATCGAATTTGGAATAATGAAAATTAAATAAATAATAATAATAATAATAATAATAATAATAATAATAATAATAATAATAATAATAATAATAATAATAATAATAATAATAATAATAATAATAATAATAATAATAATAATAAAGATTTCCAGACCTGGAGTGTGTAATCAGTATAATACCCACAGACAGACCACCCCCTTCATATGGATATCTATCCATTACTGATTGAAGAACTCAAGCCAATATACAACAAAATATCACTCAATAATGACAACAAGTATACATACTGGGACATTTATAATATACTATATCCAAACCAGACACCTAATCTACATCCATCAGTTCTTGGAATAGACAATAGGCAACTACTGCAACAATTCAGAAAATGGTCATTAGAACCAAAATTATTTGATTTTCTACTTAAGCTTAATCTCAATGCTCTACCCACAACCCATTTCCTTAGATTTCATAGATTCTATACAAATATAGACCCCATGTGTGGGCTATGTCATAGAGAAGAAGAGACACAAGATCATTTTCTTCATTCCTGCAGTGCCCTAGAAACAATATGTCACACAATGTTTACCACATACAGAAAGGCTATCATTTCAATTGATGAAATAATAAATACATTTAAAAAAGGCAACAACCCTGCTATTCGTGCAGCAACATACAGCCTTTATGCCTACTGGTGTACCAGATGCACTTTTGCACTTGCCAATAACCCTCGACACCACCCAGCAACATATTCAATAAACCTAGAACTGTTAAGAAAAAGAGACAGCATCCTAGCTCAACCAGATATATTTGCAGCCACATGGTCACACTTGAAACAAAGATCCAGTCTATGAAATATAAAGGTCAATAAGATAGATGATGACATTTTCAACATCAGCATTTTTTCCAACTTTAAAAAAAATGCAAGCATAAACTGAACTAAATAGAAGACCAAATTTAAAAACAAGAAGAAAAAAAAGTATGCAGAAAAGATAAAGACTTATATACTGAAAGTTGTAATTTGTTTTTCATTTGTAAAAAATCAATATATTACTAGATGTGACTCTGTAACTTTTTAGACTCAATAAAGTTTTGCTTTGAAACATAATAATAATAATAATAATAATAATAATAATAATAATAATAATAATAGTAGTAGTAGTAGTAGTAGTAGTAGTAGTAGTAGTAATAATGTTGTATAATTTGTTTGTTTTTTATTAAGTTGTAACAATAGGATTTTATCTAGCATGTGACAAAGTAGTGTTCTTCACTTAAATACAGACAATTGAACCGACAGCAGTTAAGTAATGTTTTTCTTTCTTTTGTAAGAAAAAAAACTATTTGGTATTTAAAAACAATAATTTTAATATCTGTATTTTTCAAGTTAATATAAAATCTTTATTTTGGATAAAAGGAAAATGGAAATTTAAACTTCAATTTATAATTAGCAGGAATGAACGAATGACATAATTTATTCTGCAAACTGGAATTTATTATTTAGAAATAATAAAAAAGAAACGTGAAAATATTGGAAATTAATTCTTTCTTCAAGCCATTTTCACATATCTATTGGAATACAATATAATTAATGGTGATTGATAAAATGGTCATTACAATGTGTCAGGGGTAAAAAAGCCAATGCTGTATGATGTTCCAAGCTAGCTTAAAGATCATTATGAAATTGTGAAATTATGAAATTATAAAAGTTTCCATCAAGATATCTATTTATGAAATGCTGGTATACATCAATCTTCCATGGATTTTTATATGTTCAGGAGAAATAATTTGTATGTGTTTGTTTTAACCAAGCAGTATAAAGTATATGAATATTAACAGAGTTGGCAACAGGAACGTTACACATGTAGATTGACATTTCAATTTATAAACTCTTAACTGTGGAGATAAAATGCTTATTTTCCTCAAGATAAATATATTTTGTTTGATTCATGTGATTATTTTTTTTTTGCTTTTATCATTTCTATTTGAAAGTTTATGTATTGTAATTTTTTTTATTGTTTATTCAAGATTCATTTTTCAAATTCGATCACCTGCAATTTAAAAGTGGAAGCAGTGAATAGATGTGCCATATGTTGATGTATTGTAAAAAAGGAATCATCTTCAATTAATATGTATTATTTTTTTAATAAAAGTAAATTTACAGATTCCTCTGGAAATTCAACATAGATCTATCAGGGTGACCTCAAATAAGGTTTTATATATTTAACATTGAAGGCAAACTTTAGGACAAACAAAATTATTTTGTTTACTAATTAGTTTTAATAATACATACTTGTAATTTTGTTTTATTCTGAATGCACAATTAACCAACTGAGTAAAAGGTCTTCTTTGTATCTATCATTAATTTTAACTATGACTTACACACACATATAAATGGGAGTGGGGCTATATATTTTTTTAAATAAAAAAATAGTTATAAATATATTTACCCTTATCTAAAAGTATCATTCTAATAATTACCTCAACTCTTTGCATGCCCGATTCATTTAAAAGCAAAGTGGCTTGATGTCACTCTAAATCGGTCACTTTTCCTACTACGATTACGATTTTGGGCTTTTTTTAAAGATTAAAAAAAGTTCTGTAAGATGCTGCCCTCTCTTGAATTATTTTACAAGTAAAAATTCAATAAAAATGACATTATACATCAAACAAAGAAAAAATAATGCCCCTTCTTAAATCTGATTGGCTATTAAATTTTGACAACAAAGAAAATGGCTGCCAAAAAGTAAAGAGTTACAATCTGTTTTTGTTTTATTTTGAAAATGATAAACGAATGTTTTAGACCATTTTAACAGTATTTTTTGACAAATTATAAATTATTTTGATAAAATATGCTAAAAATAAAATTATTTTTGAAAAATAGTTAAGACTTTAGCAAGAATTATTTATTTATCACAACGTAAAAGTGGGAAGAAATCATGATGTCAGCAAATCTTTTTGGTTGGTGAGTGATGTTCATTTTAATTTCCACTGCTATCGAATATTTTTCTAATTACAAATCAAAATTTATTTTTGAAAAAACTTTTGTTCACTTTCATAATCTGACAAATTATTAATATACTTTTTACAAACAAAACTAAAGTGAATATAATATTAAAATATGAATATATTTTGATGCTTGAGTTTGTGAATTGCCAGTTGACTTTAAATTGACCAATTAAAAGTTTCGACTTTTACCTCATTCAGCCAATAAAATAATCAGTGCTTTAAAGGTTAATGGGTTAGTTGTAGAATTAGTGAACTCTCATTTTACTTTTCTTTTTTTTTTTGTTTTATGTATATATTTAATGAAATTATATGATATAATTTTGTATAAAATATACTTCAAATTATTTTGTTTCTCTTATATGAAGCCATCAAGATGATAGAAAAACCATTCTTGATAAACGAATTTTATTTATTTTATTATTTTTTGTTTGTAAATATTTATTATATATGTTAATAAATTTAGTTGTTTAAACCAATCTGATCTCTGTTTGATCATCACCATCACCATTGTACATTGATACCACTAGATTTTTGATCATCACCATCGGCATTGTGCATTTATATCATTAAAAGTTTCATTATCACATTATGAATTTACACCATTAAAGGTTTGATGATGATCATCATCATTATGTATTGCTCTTATAAATAATTGATCATCATCAGTATTTTTCTATATCTATGCTTATATATAGGCATATTTGGTTGATAATTGAGTAAGTCATCCCTGAAGATAGCTGACTGCAAGAACTTCCTGAATTTGAATACTGTTGGTGTAATGGGGCCTAAAAAAGGAGATGTAATGAATGTGCACTGGTCTAAGTTATATTGAAATATTGTTAGTAAATTATAAGTTAGTATATTGAAAGTAGATGTGATTTGGAAAAGGGGCATTTCATTGTGACACATCTTTAGCATCCTATTCGAAGGCCTAGGTCTGACAGTAGTGAGATGCACTCTCTTTGTTATATGCCATTCCTGATGCAGTCATATCTGATGCACCTAAATGTACCATCAAATCATAAATTTAGGATATGACTTGTTGTAGGTTGGTTGACACATTTTATTCAAATCATCCAACTACTTAGCTGTATTCACGTTGTCATATGGTGTGCCCCATGGTTCTGGTATATCTGGCACCATCAACTTTGGAGTAGTGGGTTCCAATATAATAGAAATAAAATATTATTATTAAAATTGTTTTATCTGGCTAGTAAACTTATTATCTCCAAATGTTCTAAAACATAGAAAAATATGCATGCATAATAAAATATATATATAAGTGAAATTTTATTATTTCTGAAAAAGTTTTTTTTTTAAAAAAAAATTATTGTGTGAAAGTTCTTTATTCAAGCTCCTATAATCAGTGGATCTTAACAGGTTTAATGGATGAATTTGCTCTTTATACTAAATCAATTGTTTTCATGACTTGTAGGATGATGCAATTTTTTAGAAAAGTTTCAGTTGGTTTCTTAAGTCATAAGCAACTCTTCTCAAGGAAATGTGGTATAGTGATAATAAAACAGCTTATTTTATAATGAAATATTTTTTTTTTATTTTGCCATTTCTTAAGATTCAAGAAATAAACTGATTATCAGAATTCTGAAATAATACTTATAAATAAGATTCTTCTGGAAAAGGTGATGAAGAAATTTATAAATGCATGTTCAATGATAGATATCAAACAAAGGCAGGAATTGGAAAAGATTAAATGCATTTGACCCATTTTTCCTTCTGTTAGCAAGACATTATGTTACATCAACTGTATATATCTATGGGAAATGTTATATATAGAGCCACAAAACAAGCTCTTAACAAGCTTTGAGAATATCCTCAACCCCAGATCGGTTTCTGCATCTAGCAGTCTGGGGTTGAGGATATTCTCAAAGCTTGTTAAGGCCCTGTTTTGCGGATCTATATATAACATTTGTAAGTATGAGTTTTATTAAAATTAGGTCATGTGACATCTGACTTTATTTTTTCTCTTTTATTTCATTATATCTATGGGAAATATGTCTGATGTTATCAGATTCAAATTTAGATTGCAAGCAAATTTTATATTATCCTTTTCTGCTATCCTTTCTTGTCTTGTAATTTCATATAACATTAAGCATCACATGATCACTATCTCGTACTAGCACATAATTGTTATAGGGATTCCAGAATAGGTTAATTAATGATGCTTTTATATAATTTTTGGTACACTCATACACACATTTTAAATTAGTGTTTTAGAATTTCCAGATATTATTAAAATATAAATCATTTAATCTTTATAAATATAATAAGCTTTTGATATTTAGGTTTTTACTTAATAGTCTTATCCAAATTCATATACACAGCTATTATCATTAAACCTTTATTAATTAAAGTCTAAATTATAACAAGCTTTTCTTTTTCAAACATTTATTTATTTATTTCCCAAAAAATTATATATCATTTAATTAACATGTATGCAAACAAAATATACATAATTAATGAATGAATAAGTTGCTTCTTGTAAAGCATATGTAAACATTTTTTTCTTTTAATATATAGACTTAAGGATAGGCATATATATATATATATTATATTTAATGTTTTCACTGTTGTATGATATAAATAAATTATTATGTTTTTGGGATTAAACCGTGTGCTATTTTGCATTACAAACCGATATTGACGAACTAGCATCCGCCATTGTCAAAGTTGACTTTTGAAAAAAAAATCGTTAGACCTCAAACAGTAACGTGACCCAGTGCAAGATGAAAAATGAGATTCAACTTGAAGTAGTTCAGCATTCACAATATGAGGCTTATCACAATGTTTATTTCCTTCAGTTTTTTCATCTATTAATTTTAAGTTAATATTAGAAGACAGCGATAAAATGAGAGGTTTCCACATAGCTGGAATACGTTGTGCTTCGTCAGCCCTATTTAAACCAGTGAGTCTCTTTAATATTTCAACTGACTCTCTCATGGTTCTTAAATCATACCTTTCCAAATTAGCAAGTATTTTTGCATTATCAAAATCAGGTTTGTGACCAATTTCTACAAAATGGGAAGTAAAAACTGATGTCTTAAATTTCTGATTAAAGGCATTTACACGTTCCTTAATCCTGACATTTATTCGTCTGTTAGACTGACTACATAGCTTCTTAATGTAAATTTATTGACATCGCTCTTAATCAATTTACTTGTCTATTTACAAGATGGCTATGAATATGAGGGCTCTGGCTTTTGAAAGCGCTTAGCCACGTAATTAAATATATATATATATATATTTCTTTATTTGTCTTCAGCTTTGTGTGCTCGTGCGTGTTAGCGCATTTTATATTTTACACTTTAGAACAATTAGCCACAAAGTTTAAACTGTTTGCTCATTTCATTAATTTGATTAATTTAGTTTTTATTGTTAAGCAAATGTATTTGTCACTTTCATATGGTTAAAGATTATAAAATATAAATATTATTATATTCAAATAGTCTCTAATCTTAATGTTTATAAGGAATATAATAATTATAAAATATTTTTGAATAGCTTTATAAGCTGATTTTAAATAGACTTCTACAATTTTTACAAGAAAATATGTACGCATTTGTGGTTATTTTTATTAAGAAATAAAATTGTCGGTTATATAAAACAAAAGTGCCCACCCACAACTAATAATTCAAAAATAAAAAATAGACAATAGGATTACAAAATGCAACATGATTAAAATATGAGAATAGATATCTGAGAAACATAAGCTTTATAATTTATTTATTTGAATAAAAGTATTGAAAATTGTTTTATCTTCAAATCCAGAAATAAAGATCTTTATCACTTTTGTTTTAAAAATTTTAATTTTAATGTTTTGAATGCCAATAAGTATAGGAACCTTCCTAGACAAACCCAGAACCTCCAGTGCATGATGGAGAATATTAAGTCCTCTAGACATCATGTGATAACCAGTGTAAGAGGAAAATTATAGAAAAATCAGACAATCTATAAAAATTTTCATTACTTGTAGGCCCTCAACCAGTCCTAACTTTTAAATATCCATTTCGTTTTTCATCAATCTGATGGCAGGCTGAGTTTTTAACTTGGTTGCCTGGTTAGGCATCTGATTTCCTCAACATTGTTCCAGAGAAGAGATGGACTACAAAAAAAAAACAAAAAAACAAAGCACCATTGCTTTAATTCATAAAATTACGAATTCAAGAAATCTCATTTGTTATAGTCAACTGCAAATATAAAGTAGATATATTGACTTGGTGAAATTGCTGGAACATCATTAACAAATTTCAGGATTTTCGTGAATGGAATAGTAATGATATATTTTGGAAGAACTATATGTCTAAATTTAAAACAAATTGTTGAATATATTTTTGCATAAGGTATTATAAAAATATAATTGGTCTCTTCACTACATGAAAGAATATTTCTAGTCTTAAGAAAATGGATTGATCTTATCTTGGGTTATAAAAGAAAACATAATTTAAATAATAGTATTTTAAAATCAAATATGCTTCATATAAACTTGCTACTACAAAAATGGATTTTGATCTAGAGAATAATAAAAATCGTCGTTTTTGGATAAACATTGCTTTATTAGTAATACAATCATAATTATTAAACTAATGGATTTTTTTTTTTTTTTAAAAAAAAAAGGTAAAAAAACTTTCTTATACCTAAGGTTTATATTTTAGGGTAATAATTGCGTAAAAGTTTTCTGACAAAGCAAAAAGAAAAAATAAGAAAAAGTTGCACAGATCCACTATAGAATCTTTTTGGGAATGTTCTAATGTAGGTCTAAGTCCTTCGAAAAAATATCTTTAATAAAGATCAAAAGTGAATAAATTAACATTATATTTGAAATTAATAAATTGTTAAAGGTAAGGGATTAAAACCGTTATAATAAAACTATGAATGCGGATTCAATAGTAAAATAATCGCATTTAAGGATTATCCAAGCAATAATATTTGAATAATGTTCAAAATGATAATGGACCATAAAGAAATATTTAAATGCTACTTATAAATTATAGATTCTACAAACGAATATAAGTTATTATTGAATTTAAAAATGAATTCTCTTGGATTAATAATCATATTAAAATGTAATTTCATATTTTTACCCTGCTCCAGAATGGATAATATTTTAAAAGTGAAATTAATAGATCCATAAAATAGATGGATTAATTATGCACTTTCTAATTTCTTAGTTAAGTCATATTATAGTGTTTTGCAAATATAAATAATTATTTTTCTCGAAGGTAATATTTTATTTGATATTATGATTATAGTTTTGATTGAATGGGATTAAATGTAATTTTATATGAAGATGGGTTGTACAAATGTTAGAAGTTATTTAAATTATATTAAAGATTTTTGCTGAATATTTATAATGCTTATGACTTCTTAATGCCTTAAATCAAGCTGAGTTATGTAGATATATAAGTCTGTAAGGAATGTATTATATATCACTCATACTGATTAATATTAATTTTTACTATTATCTAGTGTATGATAAGCAGCCTAATGATTTTATTGTACTTTATATTGACAAAGTAACACCTTTTTATATTTTAAGCCCGAAATTGAATTCAGAAAGGAATCCTAAGATAAAAACAAGTAATCATGATGTGGTAAATTATCATTTAGGTCTGTTAAACAATATACTTTTTTTTATTTTTAAGAGAGTGAAAAAATTTTCCCTTGTTTGTAAATGAGGTTTATAAACAATTCATTGGTTAGTAAAATAAATCAATTAACAACGTTCATAAGACATTTAACTATTGTTATTATAATGCTCACTATTCTTCAATATTAAATATAGGATTATTTTAATATCGTTTATACAACCTTTTTCTTTAAAAGTGATTGTCTTCATAACACAGTATAATAAAACACCTGACACATCCCGAATTCGCATTAGTTTAGGAAATAGTAATATTTTATTAAAAAGCATTATAAGTATAGAGGATTTGAATCCTTTATCTACCCACACTATCTCATACAACTGGAATACCTGACCACACACATGTAGAAAAGATAAATAATCACCAATATACGTATTTTGTACTAAACCAGCACTCATCAATTGGTCCAGATTATCATCTCCCACACATATATATATAATCAGTGCTCAGTTTATATTAAGATAGCAAATCTTCATACTTTAATGGACAGGCTTCAATCTACTCCAACATCCAACTTTTCAGCCATCCATATCATTGAAAATCTCATGATGAAAACCCAAATCCTATGCTGATGCCAATATTACTGCCATGCCCATGTTGACCTCATGTCACTCTGACTCTTCATGTATAGGACCTTATTCATTTAAATACATAGAAGAGGCAGAAGAGGCAGTAATATTGGCATCAGCATGGGATTGGGGGTTTTATTATCAGATTTTTAATGATATGGATGGTTGAAAAGTTGGGAGGTTGAAGTAGATTGAAGTCTGTCCATTAAAGTATGAAGATTTTCTATCTTAATATGAACTGAGCACTGATAATATATATGTGTGGGAGATGATAATATGGACCTAGTGATGAGTGCTTGTTTAGTACGAAATACGTATATTGGTGATTATTTATCTTTTCTACATGTGTGGTTATATGGATCAGTTGTATGAGATAGTGTGGATAGATGAAGGGTGCTTGAAAAGTCTGAGTTCAAATCCTCTATACTTACAATTAAGATACAGGTTTTGTGAAGAGTGCCTGGTTTTCAAATATTTAAAATGTGTTATATATTTTTTTTTTATTATTTGTTCTTGTTATTGATTTTTATGTTGTGCAAGAAAATAATTGGTGATTTTAAATATTTCTCTTGCCATTCTTAAAAGTGCATTCTCATTTCATTTATATTTAAAGGTATTAAAGATAATATTTGAAACACCAACTACTTGTAAAACTCTCTACTGGACTGAATACATCATTGTCATAACACTGCTATCTGAAACGTGAAATATTTTTGGATAAGATATTTATTGTAGATAAAATCATTTTCACATTATCATATCTAAGAAATCATAAACATATTTTATATTCATGTATTTATTAGTTTAACCCTGAAATAAAAATTATTCATCCTTTTACTTAATTTTACTAACCATATTTTAACACATTGATTAAATTATTTTTAGTTAAACATTGAAATAAGAAATATTGATTGTAGAGATTTTGTTGTTAATAGAAACAAGAATAAGAATGTACAGATTATTATTATTATTGTAAAATCCTGAAAAATTCTTTTATTAATTATTTATGATTTTAGTAGAGTTTAAAATAATTACAAGTCGAAATAAAAGAGATTTGTTGTACAAGCACTTTCTGTTGTGTCTCCATCAAGAAGCAAAACTGTGAGTGCGTTTTGTTTGTTTTTTTATATTCGTTGTGATAATGGTGATGATGATTGTTTATTTTATGTTACAATATATATAATATATTTCCCAGTTTATGCATCCATATTGTAACCTACGAAGTGAAATTGTAAAATGATGACTATACTGAATCACGGGAAATTATAAAGACTATTCTAGAGTCTCAGTTGGGTTACAATAAATTTTACTCGAGATGATACTACAGAGACTTATAATAAGATTGAGAAAAAAGTCAAACAATACTGCAAATAGTCATAGCATAATAAATAATCTGGAAATAAATGATAAGGAAAATTTCTACTCTTATTAAATATTTATCAGATTTAACCTCCCATCAAATTATATTCTCTGAATAAAACAAACTTGTACTTAAAAAAAGTATTTTCTACTAAATTTTATCTTCTTTCTCAAAAATATGGTAATAATCTTATCATCAATTCTGAATAGCATGATTTGGAATGTGTGATTTAGGTAAAACTACCATAAATGTACTTTTCTTATAGCATAAGGAATAAATAAAGAACACTTATATTGTGCTACCAATATTTAATATTATCACACAGATAAAATTGGATAAATCACTATGAAAATAACAAGAGTAAGTCATCTCACAGATCCTACTGTAACTCTTGTAAATTTTACTATCATGTAATGTTGCCTATTAAATAAATAAATAGATAAATGAATGAGTGAATGATATCCTGGCTGACTATAGGAGGCAAACACTTCTATTATAGCGACTGCTTCCTATTATTAAATAACAATGCTCATCAAAATTACATAAAAGGATATTTATTCTAATATCTAATTGCCTAAGTAAAATATTTAAAATTTGGAATAAATCATAGTCTTTTACCCAGGACATCACTTGAGATTGTAGAAAGACAAGGGTGCTTTTTTATGTCTTTCCACCCTCCCCCCAGACAACCTTCATAAATAATTAAATGTAATTGGACCTTGAAATAAACTAGTCATTCAATATCAAAATAATTCAATAATGTGCAGTCCGAAATGGCATAGATAATCTTCTGAAATGTCAAAGCAATCTTCATTTCCATATTATACAAACTTCCTTCTTCCAGAGATAAACATTGTTGAAATCAAATCTTAATGCAAAATATTCTTTTAGTATCTTGAAAAGCTTCCAATTATCTGCTACCTGGATTTCACTTGAATCACAATTATATGCATGCCTTTATTTTATTTCTGTGAATATTAGAATATTCTCTGTATAGTATTGACTCAATAAAATGATCAATATTGTGAACCCAAGACAATAGCATATAAAAAATAAACCAAAACTAGATTTGTTTTAAAATAAATAATTGAATAAGTTTATTTTACAATCACTAATATAAAAAAATAAAATTTACATACAAAGTTTGGACTTATTACCAAAGATAACACTGCTAAAATCTTCTCTCAACTTATCATTTACTCTAGCAGCATATTTTAGTCTCACAAACACTACTAACCAAGGTTTTGAAAACAAATGATTTTAAACAAATCAACTTATGAAATAATATTGCTAAAACTGGGAGTTAATAAGGTACAAGTATCAATGATGGTACAGGTCACTGAATTATGCTGTTTCTACTCCAAAAACTGTTAAATATACCATTTTTTGAGGCAGGCTGTAATAATCTGTAGTGTGTTATGCTAATTTCTCACAATTTTACACTTGGTTCAAGCACCCTAATCTTTTATTCTCTGAATGATTGCTATTGAGCCTTGTGTATTGTATAATTTTGAGGGTGTGTGTATATTTGAATTCAACACAACTCTTTTAATATTATTAAATCAATTTTTATTTTACATTCAAATTACATAGTATTATGTAGAAAAATTTATCAAAAGAGTCTATTTTTTAAGTTTGTTTTGAAGGGTGTTATGAAACAAACTTTGTTTTGTAAGCATGATTTATTTGATAAAGATGTTATCCACGAGATCTTTTTCCCTGCCATGGATGGTGTTCAATATGTAATAGTTGTTTTGCTTTTCCAATATTAAAGTTTACAAACTTACTTTTAAAATGCACAGCAATTAAAAGAAGAAAAAATGTAAACTATAGTAAATTGTTTATATACTTTTAAAAAATATATCAAAATAAAGGAAGTATCACTTTGTTTAATAATAACATTAAATAAAAAGTACGAAAAAGAATGGTTTTACTATTTATTTTATTTATTTAATAAAGAAAAGAAATTTATATAAAAAGCACAATATTTAATCTTATTGTTTAATAATATACAAAAAGTATAAGAAGAAAGATGTTCTTTTACTATTTAGTTCATTTATTTAATAAAAAAATTAAAATAAAACATGATGTTTAATATTATGTCAAATCAGTTCTTTAATAATATGTCTAAAAAATACAAAAAACAAAGATCATGTTCTCTAGTATTTATTTTAATTAAAAAATTTTAGATAAAAACACAATATTTAATAACTGTCTCTTGTGGGTAAATAGTGTTATATTTCACTGTTTTGACTAGCATGATTCCATCTAGTGACCTGTACCAGCATTAATACTTATCACCTCTTGTGATCTGCAATTCCACTAAATGATCCCTAAGCAGTTTTGGTTATCATAAATTTAAATGTTTAAACCAGATTAACAATAGCTCAGTAACATTTTTTTTATAAATTTACTTATTTTCAAAATGATAATCATTAATAAAACCTTTATTAATGGCTGACACTAATAATTTACATTATCAGTTAAATAAACTTAAATCAGTTGCTGGCATAACCAAAATTAATATCAGATTAAAATAAATAACCTCATATTGAATGGTATTTCTATACTACTAAATAAACTGAATGAAAGAAAAGTATGGATCACTCATCAGATGCTCATATGTATGTTTACACTACTAATAAATTAC
The DNA here is from genome assembly GCA_028023455.1 of Epiperipatus broadwayi. NCBI lineage: Eukaryota > Metazoa > Onychophora > Udeonychophora > Euonychophora > Peripatidae > Epiperipatus > Epiperipatus broadwayi. The sequence continues at coordinate 203 of JAQFVV010012890.1, read as the reverse complement.
TGTCTAAATAATATTAATAATACCAGAAATATTTAGAGTAAATGACTTTTATATCCATCAGTGAAAAATTCTAGGGTGGAATACAACAATTATAAGAGTATGTGGATTGATATAATAATTCCAATGTGTTTACAAATAAATATTTGAAACTATTATATCTTGTTGGTTTACTTGTAGCTGATTATAACATCATAGCAATACAA